>APFE030664260.1:0-22839 GCA_000404065.3 Pinus taeda
GCTAGAAGAAGGATAAGTTCTATTGTTGGGTCAAGATCTTAAGGCTTGAATAGTAGTATCTTTGTGTGATTTTAATCTGTTATATTTGGCGCATGACCTGATCTATAAATCTGATAATCTGGGTATAACTGATGTCTGAATAAGTGAAAAGGGTAAATTATCTTTTATAGATCTGTACGTACGTTCGACACAGCAGAGGTGTGTATACACACTGGTTCAGTAAGTCAAAACAGCATATACGCTAGTTGGCCTTGATGTAGAAGTGTATGCACGTAGGTTCTACATATTTAAGTAGCGTACGTCTCATGAAATATGTTTTAGCTACTTCTGTTGATTGCTGCAGCGTTCTGGGTTCAGGATTGGTTTCTGGTTCCTGTTACTGTATTCTGGTTACAACATTTAGAGAAGTGATTGATTGATGGCCGAGGGGCAGAGTTATGCCATAAATTCCCACAGGGGAAGGAACGGATTACCATGTGATGCAGCCACCTGTCAGGCTGGCATCATATCCTCCTTGAATGCTCATCTACCACCCGCATCCGAGGCTCCCAACAATTAATTTTACTTTGTTGATCATAACATGATTGTTTCTCATTATTATCACTTCCCAATTTTATTTGGAGATTGAACAAATACAAATGGAATACAAGACCATAGCAATCTCAATTCTGGATTTGAACATTTAGAACTCACTCTTTTTGTTTTTTTCTCATCAGGTATTCCAAAGCCATTAGATTTCTATGCTGAAGTTTTAAATATTCCATAGCTTCCATGAGAGAAAATAGATTTATGTACTGAATTTGCCTACGGATTTTAAAAATTGAAGTTGCCTCATCTTATCAGGCAACCTAGTCATATCTTCCACCTCATCTCCTTCTCAGGTAACACTCAATTTAGGCGATTTCTTCAGTCTCATAATGCAGCAACAAATGTCTCTCTTCTCAGGAAACACACACCTAATTTAGGCAATTTAATGAGTCTCATAATGCAACAATAGAAATAGATGTCTCTCTTCACCAAGTTAAATCAATAAAGAGGTAATCCAATTTGTCCAATTGTCTAACTTCAAACTTCAGGGATTAACTCATAGTGTGTCATCCTTATCTCTTCACATACCCTTCGTTGCAGATAAATAAAAACAGTCTCAAGCCATCTGGGAGATCCTGGAGACACACCTCCACCCACTGATCCCTTTGGAATTCCACATGCTTTGCAAAAAAAAAGTGTTTCCTCCATCGACTATCATGATTCATTGGATTTGGCAAGCAGGCACCCAGGAGAGGACATATGTAATAACAACCCATTTACCACACAATAAAGCATGGAAAGAGTACTATGATCAAGCTTCACAGTTTTTTGGTGCTAGCAGAGGAGGTTTCCCATAGTCTACTACAAGTCAAAGTGCATCAGAAAATTTGATATATGAATGAACGTATGATTTATAAATTTTCATACATACATAATCAATTATAGGCATGAGGTATACAACTCAATTTTGGATACATAAATTATTATCTTTGGATATTCAAACAAATTTATAATTCTGTGTGTATATGTTTTCATAGTTATTCATGTTCTTACTTCAATTTTTTGAAATGTTTTTGGATGTTCCAATGAAGTTACAATGTAAGTTTTCACAATTATCCATATTGTTACTCAGACTTTCTCAAAACAAACTATATAAAAAAAAATTGAAACATTAATATTTATAGTGAACACTCCACTTAGTAAAAAACAGATAAACAAAATATCTTACCCTTTCCTACAGGATTGGAGGGTGGGGTACTTTCAAACTTTGTTACATGGGAAAAAAATGACATCATACTACACATGGGTGCACATTCAATTTAAACCTGGGTAGTTATTCACATCACCCTGGTTAAATGCAAAGCCTAATTAACAAGAAATGTTGCATCAAAAGTAAGTGCAAAAACCCAATGCAGATTATGTTATATGAGGAGAGATAGAATCGTTCCAAGTTAGGAAGAAATGATAGCATCATTGATCCAACAAGTGGTACACTAAGCCCAAGATAAATACCATTACTTGGAAATTGATGGTGACCATAAACTTCAAAGGGGGAGGTTTAAATCTATAAGATCAAGTTCAAAGATTTGCATTACAAAGGAAGCTAAAATACAAGACATTGTGACCTTGGGGGTCAGTTTGCAAGTTGTATAAGTCAACTTCTGAAAAAAAGATAGTCCTGTAGGGTGTTACTGCAGCTTTGGAGAGTAAATTTTTGAAGGTACAAGGCAATGGTTTGCAAGTGGAAAATGTGTGATTTGTTTCAACTATTGGAGAAGGGTTTCTTGCAAATCTTCTTCATATTCTCAACTTCTTTGCATTCAATTGCATCTTCACATATATGATATGTCCATAGAAACAACCTCAAAACCCCGTGAAATTGTCCATACTAATGGTGAATATCATATATAAAAGCATGTTACAAGTTTAGGATCCATTGCACGAAGAGATAGTGGGGATTGGGGCTGCAATAAGTGTAATGATGTCTACTAAGGGCCTTACACCTGAACAAGGGAAAATTGTTTGCATATACAAGGTAGTGGTGTAAACATGTGAATCACATTTGACCCCTATGTCCCCCTGTTGTGTAACACAACCCTCCCCCTCACCTCGGTTTTTTTATGTAGTTTGACCAAGTCAAAATGATTTGAGGACAGGATAAGACAAGACATTAAAGCATCTCTACCATACTGGTCTAGAGAGTGGCTCTTAAAGCAACTACAAATATCAAGGTTCATGTGAAGCACATCTTAGCAAAAATAGGGCTTTCCCAAAACCCAACTTCCCAATCCCATACATTTACAACGATTATCCAAACTTTCCTATACTTTTCACATATATATATTCCCATTAAAAGTTATGGAATTCTTATGTAGAGCTTGCACATATATAACAACAATGTACTTTCTATATCTAAGATTTCTACTCTGACTTCTCTGTAATTTCAACCTATAACAATATAACTTTCCCCTTCCTAAACGTAACAAGTATCCCCTTATTTGGATCTGCTAGTGGACGTATGCTCAATTTGCCAAGCCCTGTTGCTTTTAGTCTCTCTCGGCAGAGGGAATTTGCATTCGTTGAATCTCTTTGAATTTTGAATCAACTGAAATGAAAATTGGACCCATAATCTTCCCAGAGGTCTAATTTGCTATGGACTAGGTTCACTTTAATTTTATCTTGGCATCCCCTAACAGCTTTAGCACTAGGTAGTAACACTAACTTGTATTGGTTGCACCTCCATTGTTCTTATGCCAACTCTAAAGAAAGTTTAACCAAATATTTTCACCAGTATCTTCTATCCAAAATTGTAAGCAACACCTAAAACTGGAGGTGGTCCCCATAAAAAGTTCACTTATTGTTTGAAGGTGTCAAAATAAGAAACCCCTGCCACAAATTATCAAAAATGGAGCACGCATTGATAGAACAACATAATAAACCCAACATAACACATATATTTATGAAATAACAATAAAATGGCATTATTCGTGAAAGAACAAGTGAGATAAATAATGATTACATAAACAGTGGGAGGCACCACTTCCAAAAGAGATGGGTTGCATGTTGCATGCCTTGGGAATGTAAAGAGGCACCCTACCACAGAAAATAGGTGTGATCCTCTGGTAACAGTTTTAAAGAAACTAAAGCATCAGTGTCCATCATTTTATTGCACATATGATGGCACTCAATGTAAAAAAAGGGTTTCCCTGTCCCAGAAATTTGGATAACCACATATAAAACACATAGATTTATATTGACTCTAAATAAACCTGCCGAAACAGTGCATGTGTATAGCACATATCATGGACAGTTTGATTAATGCCCAAGATTCACCATGTTGACTTCAGGAGTTCAAGGATTCCAATTAGACAACTTTTAAGCAAACTAGACAGAGAGACTGATCAAATACAATTCATCTTATGTAATGTCTATTAAGAGAGATTGGTGACCAATGTATGCGATTTCAAAAAATATATGTTTATATCACATCCAATAGCATGTCAAGTCTTGGCACAATACAAATAAATAGAAAGCATCGAACATAATATGGTGCCTAAGTCAACAAGAGTTGACTTAGAACTCACATCATCTTTACTAGTACTAAGAAACTGCTAAGGTTTATTGAAATTCTCCAGCTTATATATATATATATATATACATATATGGGACCTAACAAGCCCTGTAAGTAGTTACTAATCTGTAGAACATGATTCTCCATAGAATCATGAGTTCTAGACCTCACAAGAAAATAACCAATCATTTCATAGCAGTGACCCAAAACATTTGTCACAAAAGTATTTCTATGTAACCTCAACTACCTTAAAAGTGAAAACCATCTAGTATGGGTTATATGTTATCAAGCTCGCCATGAGTAATATTACACCAATTTATCACTACCATAAGAACAAAGGTCATACTTCTTGCTAATATGAAGCAGAGTTTTGAGAACTCAGAACAGCAAGATAGAGCAAAGCACACACTCAGAAATATATTGTCACCAACATACACATCAATACAGCAACACTCATAGATGTATTCATAGAAATCTAAAAATCAAGACGTGATCATCCTTGCACCTTAAGAAGATGTGTCTCATGCAGTCATTGGACACGGTAACAATTTCAGGAATTATAACATAAGGTCAGCTAGAGTGATAGACATGTATCTCTGAGCGACTGAGCCAGAGACTACAACTCTCCTCCCAACCTTAGATTGGACTGCACAGTGGTCCTCCTTGCAGTCCAATAACCCCCAATCCAAATTCTAGAGCATTGTGAGAAACCTGCTGATGGTATGCTTGGCTAGAACCAGGTCTCGATAGGGCTGACCACGTCCATGAATTTCATAGGAGAAATGTGACAATAGTGACCACGTCCATGAATTTCAACAGGCCCTTCAACAACTTCATAGTCTCTAGGGGCGTGGTGCCCATGTTCCTCTTAATTTCTCAGCGCTTACCCTTCTTTGACATGGGAATGGGTAGAATTTGAAATGGGAATTTACGAGTATGTATGGTTGTCAATCTCTATAAATTTATGTTAATCTTTTCTGGTTTAGCATTATTGATATTACAAAGAAGCCTTTTGTAAAAGCAACAATGTCTTCTAAAATATCTAGAGTAACCATTGTGTGTGAAGGGAATTTTTTCAAAGAAAAACAGTCCTATAAAATCTCTACATAATAAAGCATTATTTCTGCAAACCATACTATTATATAATAATCAACAATTTTGCAAATGACATCTTAGTTTATAGAAGGGTGAAATTCCCCAATTTTTAGGTTTTATAGGAAAATTTAGGCACCTTTCATCCACCTTTTTACACTATGAATTTGTATTTATAGCAAGAGAATAGTTCTCCTTGAGCCATATCCATGATTGTGCTTTCATGATTGTGATCATGCAAGTCTCAACTTTCATTAATGCCCCATGCTTTCATCAATCCCCCATGCTGAACCACATCAGCCATATTCAGAAGCACCAAGTGATTGATGTTGTTGGAGGCAGAACCCAGTGACTGATGTTGTTAGAGCATTCTATTATCTTGAGCGCTTGTCCTACCATTTTGAGGAATCAACACGCCCCATATTTAATGGTTACCTTAATGGATAGTGTTGATCTCTCATGGAATCAGAGTGCAGTCTTCATGAATGTTGTTGCCAATGCAATTCTTAAAAGATAAATTACTATATGGCACAATATTGTGACTCTATTATAAGTGTCCATAGAATTTCAACAGGCCCTTCAACAACTTCATAGTCTCCGGCGGCGTGGTGCCCATGAGAAGCCCATGTTCCTCTCAATTTCTTAGCGCTTACCCTTCTTTGACATGGGAATAGGTAGAATTCGAAATGAGAATTTACGTTTATGTATGGTTGTCAATCTCTATAAATTTATGTTAATCTTTTCTGGTTTAGCATTATTGATATTACAAAGAAGCCTTTTGTAAAAGCAGCATTGTCTTCTAAAATATCTAGAGTAAACCATTGTGTGTGCAGGGAATTTTTTCAAAGCAACACAATCCTATAAAATCTCTACATGATAAAGCATTATTTCTGCAAACCATACTATTATATAAAAATCAACAATTTTTCAAATGACATCTTAGTTTATAGAAGGGTGAAATTCCCCAATTTTAGGTTTTATAGGGAAATTTAGGCACCTTTCATCCACCTTTTTACACTATGAATTTGTATTTATAGCAAGAAAATAGTTCTCCTTGAGCCATATCCATGATTGTGCTTTCATGATTGTGATCATGCAAGTCTCATCTTTCATTAATGCCCCATGCTTTCATCAATCCCCCATGCTGACCCACATCAGCGATATTCAGAAGCACCCAGTGACTGATGCTGTTAGAGAATTCTATTATCTTGAGCGCTTGTCCTACCATTTTGAGGAATCAACATGCCCCATATTTAATGGTTACCTTAATGGACAATGTTGGTCTCTCATGGAATCAGAGTGCAATCTTCACGAATGTTGTTGCCAATGCAATTCTTAAACATAAATTACTATATGGCACAACATTGTGACTCGATTGTAAGTGGCCATAGAACTTAAGCAGGGACAGGTACGAATTAATGGCATCCTTTAAATCAGAAATCACTACTATAACTCCATATAAAACTTGGTCCTTTTGCATAAACATGTCTATTTGAAGTTAAAAATCTAAATAGGATAGTCCTTTCACAGAATCATGTCTATTTGAAGTTAAAAATTAAAATAGGATGTCCAAGTAGTGATAAGTTTAATTTCTAATGCATTTGCTTCAAAAATTAAAACAAGATGTTAAAACAGTAATAAAATTGATTTCTAATGCATTTTAAGCTCGATTCATCTATTTATTTTTTATTTGAAACGTTGTTGTTTGCACTTTTTCATCAAAATGTTGTCAAACTGGATTTACCTTTCACAAAGCTTCCAAATATATCTTAGGAATGAGTTTTCTAAAATCATTTATATCTTTAGTGAGGCTTCTACTCTCTTAAACTAAACAATTTTTGTGCTGAGAACCTCCATGTACCTTTCACAAAACTTCCAAATTCATATCAAGAAAGAGTCTCTTGAAATCATATATTTCTTTAGTGAGGCTTCGACTCCTAAACTAAACAAATTTCCATTGAAAACCTCCATGTACGCTAGAGATCTTCCTACACACCATTGACAAGCAGAGAAATTTTAGTGAAAAAAGGTTTAAACTAGCACAGCCTCAACTAAGAAATGTTGCCAGTAGGGTTGATAAGAACCGAGTGCTCAGGGTTGTGGGAGAGAACGTACTAGCTTTCTCACTTGCTAATAGCTATTCACTCTCGCAAGCCTGAGAAAGCCAGTAGGTTCTCTCTCATAAGCCTACACACCAATGGGTTCTCTTGGTTTTCTCACCGTATGTTCTTACCATGCCTAACAATGTTCCCGTAATGAAAATTCCATGTTCTTATCATGTTTATTAACATTCCAGTTCATTTTAAATTTCATACACACAGACATATTCTTGCTAATTCCAAAATTTGAATTCCTAGCAACTTCGAAGCACCAAAGCTCAAGTGTTGACTTTTGTGCTTCTTGAGCTGAATGAACAAGCTCACTTAAAGGTAGTAGCTAAAGTAGCACAAGTAATACTAGATGAATTTAAGCCAGATTCCAGCTTCATTTTCAAGCACTATGCTTATAAGGTATAAATCCTCTCCTCGTGAACTGAAGAATGTTTTTAATTTATGAATCAGTTTTGTATATAAATTCTCATAACTGTAAAGAATAATATATAATGTAGAATACCTATTATGGCCATGAACTTAGTTTCTCATGGAACTGGGCTAATCGATAATAAAATTGGTGTCTTCTTGGCCCATGATATTAGCGGATTTCTCTTTATGGCAATCATAATCTTATTTATTTATAATCTAATTTTTTGAATCATGTGATAGATATTACTGCATTTCTTTTGCAATATTTGGTGCCATTGCTTGTTATTCCTGTATGAATAAATCATTCTACTAATATTATATTGATTCGTTACCATGTGAATAAATCATTTTGCTAATATTGATTCCATAAAGAGAGATACAGCAAGCCTACTGACCTCATCAAGCTTCTCAAAAGAGACAGCCCAGCGTGGGATCCAGCCTTTGATCGCTTCGCGAATGACAACAATAAACCAGGTCGACCATCCTGCAGTAACTCTCGCCTTCGATGTTCCTAGGAGAATTCCCAAGCCTGGGATTAGAATTGGCATTCAGAGAAAATTCTCCCTGTGGCTGCAGAGGATGAGAACAAAAAGGATAATGTTGTTGATGTTAATAGTGTCGTTGCTTTTCAGCGTCGTCCAACAACAATGAAACTGGGTCGGCACCATTGTTTTTTTTCCTCTCAATTTAGTCCTATAATCCCCCATGTGTATTTTCTCAGCCTCAATGCCATGGTCCATGACTGCAGGGGCTACTAACGACTGAGACGCCATATAAGAAGATCAACTATTGGAGGATGCCCCCTTCTCTGTGGAGCTCTCTACATAATATGTGGCTCTTGTAAAGGGTTTTTTGCAAATGCACCCTATAAGAATAATTACAAAACCTACTCCATAAGCCCTCCTCTAACAACCTGAAAACCCCCAAAAAAATCCTCGAAGCAAAGAATTTAAACCCCAAAATGACGTTGCATCCAAGGCTTGCCTTTCCCGTATTTTCTCTTTTATAAAAAAGTCTTCAACTTGGTTCTATCAAAAAAGTAATAAATACCACACACAAAAATACCCTAACCAGTTAATATTCACATCATTTTGTGCAGAGAAAAGAACAAGCCGCATTGCGTCAAGACCTCCTCTTCTTCCTCTAGTATTCTTCTTAAACACGCATCATGGTTTCAAACCCTGTGATATGAAACCAAGCTAGTTGCTTGGAACCAAAAGATACAAATGCACTTAACGACACAGTTTTTCTTCTATTTTCGCACGTCTCGGTTTCAAATCCCAGATGCAGAGTGCTTCAATAAAATCTGGAGTTGCACACTCACTAGGTGCAAAGCTAACCCCAGCTGAACGGCCAACATTCTAATTCCGTAAAATGCATGTTAACTTCGACAACCATGGTCTTCTTGTTGAGAGTCCCCTGATGCGGGGAGACCATGCCCACCATTGGGTGCAAGTTTGAATTACTAAAATATCTATCTATGTCTCCCATGGATCCAAGGAGGTCATGGCTGTCATAGGGTGCACGTTCAAATCCTTCAAAAATCTTTTTTTTGGCTACATGTCCATGCGAATACAAAAGCATTGTGCAACTAAAATGACATGTCTTTTTGTCGGTCTTTATTTCTTAATTTTAGAAAATTAATTTTCTAATTTTTTGTTTTTTGTTTTTTTATTATTATTCATTGTTTCTTTTCTTGTTTTGTTTTTTTTTTCTTACTTACGGTTTCTTGCCTTGTTTTCTTATCATAGTCATTATTTGAAAATTAATTTTCAAATTTAGTTTATTCATAGGCATAATATATGTATTTCAATAAAAATAATTTTGTAATTTAGTTTATTCATAGGCATAATATATGTATTTCATTGTGATGATTGATCTAAGATTTGTTTGTTTTTTTGTTTTTTTTGTTTTTTTGTTTTTTTTTTAAATATTAGTCATTATTTCTTAATTTTCTAATTTAGTTTACTCATAGGTATAATATATGTATTTCATTGTCATGGTTGATATAAGATAAGGTTTTTTTGGTTTTTTATCATAGTTATTATTTCTTAATTTTATAAATTTAATTTTTTAATTTAGTTTATTTATAGGAAAAATATGTGTATTTTATTGTGATGATTGACATAAGATAAGATAAGATATTATATTTATGTCTAATTAATGACCATAAAGTAGGTCAAATGGATTTTTGAGTACAATGATGTCCATATAAAGCAGGAGAACCAAATGGTCTCCCTAAAAAAAAAAGATACAATGCATGAAATAAATCAACATATGGCTATAGCGGAGAAGATCCAGGAGCTAATAAGTCTCGAGATTAGATCCATCTCTCCTAACATCTGAGGTTGAATGAAGATCACTAAAGAAACTCAACAAAGTCTGTTGGGTTGATGAAGAGTCGATGGAAAGTGCAGACTGTCCACTAAATCGTCACATGGGGGGTTCACGCGCTGCTAAGGTATGGAGGACTTAGTCAGTCTCTTAGGAATGGATCTAAGACGAATTTTCCGCTAAGATTTCGTGTGGTAGGGTGAGGTCCCACGGATCCTCACTAATCTAGTGTCTAGATACGTACTAGTATCAATCAATTTCTTCGTGCCCCTATCTGAAGGTAGCACCCTGAAAAATGTCGTGATCCTCTGTGTGGGGTCTGGTCTGATGGGAGGCTGAAAAATATCCACTTGGAACATGAGAGCCTCTTGAATATATAGGGCCAAACATCTTTGATCTAGATAGAATCTCTAATAAAACAATGAAACCTTCCTCTAATCTTGTAGTAGACAGGGCATTCAAGAATGAAGTGCACATCGGTATCCACTTCCTGTAAATGACATACCTGGGAGATTTTGTCTGGGATATCCACCTGGTGGTCCATCTCTACCTAAAGTCTGTGAGAACATACTCTGAACTAGCCTAGAGGAATGCGAATATCATGCATTCAATGGTGAAATGTATATTGGGGTCGAACAATCAGCCTGTCTCTCAACTCCAAGAAGTGCTTAGCATAGAAGGCCATCTTTGGGCACAACCCTCTCGGAGGATTGACCCAGCTGACCTAGACAAACTGCCTATAGATTTCCTCCTTGAAGATCTTGTTTAGCTCATGTCTAGTAGGTAAAAGGTGACCAGGAGCATCTAAGGAATATTAGAAAGGAGGGAGACGATCCAACTGAATTCCCACTAACTCTAAGAGATTTGAAAATCCTGTAAACCAACATCTAGCTTAGCTTGAGGGAGTAGAACGGGCAATTCTCAGAAGAGAAATATTCCAAGTAAGGATATCGGTCCCTACTCTTTATCGAGTATGCAAAACCCTGGACACAACACAATAATGAAACCAATCTAAAGATCGTCTCAAGTTGAAAGAGCTTTGCTCCAAACTCTGCAAGGATGATGTGTTGCAGTAGTGTTAGTTTGCTTCTAATGATGTGGCGAATAAGAAGAATCTGAACTCTCTGAGATGAAGCCCAATCTAACTGAAGTAAAGATGATCCCCAAATCTCTAAGCCCTATAAAACAATGGGACAGATCAATGTGTCCATGAGGATCATCTTGGACGAGATGTCCTGGAAGTGATGTCAAAAGCTCTTTCTCTCGAGAAGGGCTAAGGGTCCATATTCTTTGTTGATCTGAGGCTGAAGCATTGGTTGCAAAATAAAGTGGGGACCTGAGAATTACACCCCAAAGTAAGTATACATGCTAGTGATCTCAATCTCTCCCCTTTGAATAGGAATTGAAGGTCTGAGGTTTTCTTCACCACATTGAAGACCATAACAAAGGAGATGGCGATAAGAAGCTTTGATGTCAGAGTAGAAGGGTTGAGAGTGAGTTTAGGGTGGGCCCCAAGGGGAGGGATCAGGTGGAAGGGGAGGATCAAACCAGAGAGAGACGGAAAGAAGTGCATGATCGACAAGGGGGATGGAGGAGAACGAGAAATGGCGAATAAAAGGGAGAAAGTTATGTCTAGTGAGGACATAATCAAGTACACTCACACCCCACCATATGGCCGACATGTGAAAAAGTGAGAGTCTTTGGAATAGGGGAGGCCATTTAGAATCAACACTCCTGGGATTCCCCCAACTTCAATAGATGCTTACCATAAAATGTAGTGGGCCCCAAAGCATCATCTAACCTTCGGTGAAGCCCTACTGAATCTGGATCTATCCCTTGGGTGCAAAACACATCCTCTGATTGGTTGCAGAGAGGGATCTGGAGATCTCTAGTATGAGCATTGAAGTAACCTAGGAGGATGACTTCCCCAACAACAAAGTACTTAGTGATTTTAGTATACAAGTCTATAAAGGGATCCCCAAGCGATGTTGAAGTTACCCTTCGAAAGACATAAAACAAAGAGAAAAATACCAAAGGAAAAGGCCCATCACAAATTGCAATTAGAGCTTCTAGCAACAACAAAAGAGGGCAGCGAGATCAATGATCAGTGATCGCCGATATCACAAATCGCATGTCGGAGCTACAACAGTCAATAAGTATCGGTGAGGGTAAGATCAGTGATCAGTCGATTGCCGATATCGCAAATCGGCTATCGGCTGGTCCAAGGTGGAGCAAATATCGCATATCGGTAGTCGAAGGCCCATGGGACATAGTGTATCGAAAACTCACAATGCAAAGCGCCAATATCACATATCTGCGATCACAGGAACAAAAGGGTGCACACAAACACATGATCATGAAGCCGCGGACGCCGATAACATGAAAATCACTGAAATTCAGGCCCTCAGTGTTAAATCAACTGGAAGGCCGAAAATATTTATCAAAGGAAATCGAAACAAAAACAAGGGAAGGTGAGCCTTCTTCTCTCTCCTCCAGGGGACAACATTGCAGAATACCATTGGTCCTTATATATGGCATGGCATTTGACATGATCATGACATGGCAGTACGGAGATGACATGGCAGTATGGAGGCGACGTGGCAGTATAGAGGACATGTGGCACGCAATTTGGCATTTTCAGGGGTCCTATGGGGGAACTTCTAAGTGACATGTGTCACCACTCACAAGGTGACACATGGTAGCGATGATGTCACCCATCACAAATTGACGATCGATGATTGCACAAGTCAAGGCCCCCCTCCGTCGAAGATCCTTTTGAGTTGTGATTGCGATATGCCAAGGACCCTCTCGGATGCGATATTTTATGAGTTATACCTTATGAGGATTCTGCGTTCAGACAATCGACCAACGTTATGAGAAGAGGTAAAGAGGTCCTTCCTCCTGTATTGCCATTGTAATATCCTAGGCGCGCCCATTCTCACAGATCGACGATCGCAGGTGTCAAAGGGAGATAACAAACACTACGTCATAAAACGTCGAATGTCGATCTCCAATTTAAATCTCATTCCCCAAGTCGCAGCCCTTGGTCTTATTATGCAGAAACACGGAAGGGGGTTAATTCATAGGGGGCCAAAAGCGACAGAGATCCACTGTTCTGTGATGCCTCTTAACATAAAGGTCTCGATGTGGCGATGCCTCGGTAGCATGGTACAAAGCTTTAAAGGCGGACGAGTCGACAGCTAAGGAAATGAATAAAGCTACGGGGCAGTGGGAAATCTGTATGGGTAGGTCCTGTAGAATCCCCTGCAACACAAAACCAAGGACTACAAGTGGTGAAGGGATGGATTCGACTACTTCACTACTCATCTCCTGTGAGTAAATGAATGTATTGAAGCTCAGGAAGACTTAATGGCTCGACATGGGGTTGCACTCTGATACTTAGCAAAGTACTACTGGGACAGGCTCTATTTCCACTCCGCGATAGGCATTCACAGTTGACTCACTCCCAACTCTGAAGAACGCGCTACTCAAGCAGTTAAGGCAAAAGCGATAGGGAACATATGAGCAGCTAAAGGGATGCATGGTGATAGAGACGTGGCTTGACCAGAGGTTTTCGTGGGAAAAACAAAAGGACCTCTTCTTCATAATCATCTAGTTTCTTATTATTTCTGTAATTTCCTTATTTCCAAGAGGGACCAAATCCTGATTGTAATCATTTTGGGCAACATAGCCCTACATTTGCTGAGACAACTAGTCTAGCAGACAGCTGGAGCTCTAGCTAAGATACTTTTGTAACTATAAACCAAGCTCCTCCTCTTCTAATAAATAGGGGGAAACAACACTTTAATAAGGGTCCAGAATTTCGCACCCGCAAGGTCTGAATTTTGAGATGCCACTTTTGGTTCTATTTGCTTATTCATGGGGGATGTTATCACAAAATCATGTACTGATGGCTGCTAATCAGTTAGACTCTATGTAACTATTTCAGACCAGACTCTTGGCTAAGGATTAGCCTCCCTAACCTGAGAGGGCTCTCTCAAAATAAATCTCATTTCATTTGTGTTTTCCCTTCTCTGAAATAGTGTAATGAAGCCGTTGGTTTCTCTTTGATTCATTGATTTATCTAGGCTGCTAAATAGAGAACGATACATGTGCATATTGCAAACTTACTTTTGTTATTCAGTAGCCTACAATACCTATAGTAATTACAAATTTACTTGTGTTATTGGATTAACTTGCAGTACCTATGGGAGCCCAGATTTACTCATGTTGTTGGCAGATAATAATACCCATGCTATATCTGGCCTGAAACCTTAATTAGCACTATGTTGTTTATTCCATTTCACCTCCTTCCTCTTCCATCTTCTTGCTAGAACATTGTTGTTGAGGATTCCATTTGTTTACAACCCTACACATCAATTTCTCTCCTTTCTCTACTCCTCTCCACCCTTATTCCAAGGTAAATATTAAGTTGTCTCATTGTTGTTTGTTGGCCACTAGAATAAGACATTTCTCTTTGAGATTGCCCCGATATACCCCCCGCATTTGGATCCATGTGTTGGCTTGAGTCTACCTTAATGAAAGGATATTGATCAAGCCCCCCTTTCAATATATTTTTATTACATGACAATTGGAGTGTTGCGAAAACCCCTCACATATAATCTTCCATCCACTCCTCTACTTAAGATGTCCTAGGCACTGGTCTACAACCAACCTAGAGGTTGTCTCTAGAAAGCTTTCTATATTTCCTGCAACACTTGTGCTACATGTGTTAGAAAAAGCCACAACACAACAAATTATGTTCAAAGTAAGTTGTAAAAATCTAGAATCTATATTCGATGTAAAATCACTTTTTTGTTGAGAACTATATAGGCTAGGAATGAGACTCAATCTATACATTGTGCTAAGTCATTTCTTTGTAGCTTAAATATCTATTCCACATAGTTACTTAGGGTACATTGTCTAGGGTGATTCCTAACAATTGACATTAAGCATTATGCTTACGGTTGATTACTACCTTATTCCATGAATTAGGATAAATTTTGGGTCATGTTTTAGTAGAAACGTGATCAAGTTAGAGGGAAATATCTACTTCTATAGAGAAACATGCAACACAGTCTTTAATGCAAGACAATATACACTAAATGCACTAGGATTTATTGCTTAATGCATTTGTCTATGCTCAATATCATATTTCTATTTGTTGCAGTACTTACAACTTTGATCCTATGAACTAGCATGAGGTTAGGGGATATCGGTGCAACCATATAATAGGGGACATTTGCCCATGAATCAACTAGCATAGGAGGAAGACACCTAACGATCAAGTCAATTTTGAATAACGGTTTTGGATTAGAACCATTATTAATTTAGTGAGAATCAATTAGATGATGTGGCAAATGCATGGGTTAACCCAATTCAATATGGGCACTCATAAGTCTTTATTGTTGGCACTATGATTTGTCATCATGGTCAAGCAGAGATCTATGCTTAAACACAAGTGTGGAGATCAAATCTAGCGTATGAATTATGATGCATGCATTAAAACAACTTAGGTGTTAATACAAATATTTTTTATTTTATTTTATTATTATAGTTGTTTCTTTAACTATTAATATAGATAATATATACAAATTGTTAACAATCCTTGATCACTTGTGAAGTGAGGGTGGTGACATTCCCTCACCAAAATTATATATCCCCCTACTACAAGTTAGCCTTTGTAACTCGTCATGGATACACAATTTTGGTGAGGGAATATCATCACCCTCACTTCACGAGTGATCAAGGCCCATTAACAATGTGTATATATTATTTATATTAATAGTCAAGAAACAACTATAATAATAATAAAAATAAAAAACTAAAACTATTTATATTAACACCACATTACACACATGCACACACATTAATTTTGGTGTTAATTAGGCAACAACACATTACACACATAAAAAAAATGATCCCTAATGATAAACATCAATACAAATTTTTATAACTATTTAGCAACTTTAATAGAGATTCGAGTGCCAAAAAACAAAGTGCTATATCGACACACACAATAAGTAGATCAAACAATTATGTAATAACATAGATCAAAGCAAATGCAAGTGGTAGATCTTCTTTATCATTTTCCGGTGGCCAACTCCACCTCTCATTCAATAGCTCCATATTCAATGGGACAACTTTTCAACCACCATTCTCTAATTGCTTTATTATTTTGAAATGCCAAGTTGAAGAACCAATAACTTATTAACATTGGATGTCCCATTGTGGTGAACTTGCTTTGCTCTCCAATAATATGTTTCTCAAACTTTATCTATCTAAACAAATAATATATGCCACAAACATGTAAAAATAATTACAATATACAACTATAATATAAAAACAAAACTTAATATCAAAAGTTTCAATACAATATACAATTTTTTATCTAGTTTAGATTAAAATTGATTTAATACACTTACTATGCCTCATTTCATTTATTTTTAAGATAAATAAGAATATATAAAAAAAGACTATAAAACTCTCCAAAAACAATAAAAACAACATACACATGATTCAGGACACCCCTCTCAATATTCTTTAATATTTCAAAAAATTAAATATTTTTTGACATTTAATTTTTATATTGCTGGATCTATATATATATAATGAAACCAATTTTACACTCAGCTCTGCTATACAACAATACCCTTTTCAATGTGTTGAGAATTGAACCTCGTAGAAATCTCACAGTAGTCATCCAACCCATCAAGGTAGATTTTTTAATATTAACATAGCTATACAAAATTAAATTAAACCCTCACATGAAATATGTTATTAGTTCCACGAGGTGAATGCTTAAAATATTTAATATCTTTTGATCCCAAAACTACCCAATCTTAAACTAAGCAACTAAACAAATTCAAAGGATTGCTACTAGGCTTTTCTCAGTCACTGGACTTCAGAGCTTCATTACTTCATTACTGTGTAAGGTGGTGGGATTCATCCACTGCTTTGAGTTTGCCTCCTTTTCCCCTAACTTTCGATCTTCATTTTGTAGGATTTGGCCATAATTTCACCTTTAAGACCTCAGCTTTAGGGTTTCTAAAAGTATATTTTCTTTCAATAATGCGGTTTACCAGGATTTTAAAGTTGGAGAGGGCATGCACATAGCAGAAAATTTTTAGGTTTCATAATAAGCCGTAGTTCCCAGTGGTGAAGTTGGAGGCCCGATCTAGTTCGAGCTATTCAACCATGCTTTGTCCTATGGGATGAGGAGGGCAGCCGCAACAGGGGTCTAGTAGTAATAACACGTAGATGCATTAGTCCTGAGGATTTCATGGACTTGGAAATCAGTCCATGGGGCATAGGTCCTCAAATATGTGGAGTGCATTGCTTAGCATACGGAAAAAAATGGGACAACAATAGATTTTATGTAATGGGAGGCAGTGGCCATAATTTTCATCTAGGAAGCCCCTGTGAAGCGACAATCTCCATGTAAGAAAAATTTAGATCCCCATTCACCTTTGTTAGGATCCATTATGGGGTTGCATATTTTTTTGAATGAATTTGATATCTATTTATTTTCAGTTTTTGCTAACTGAATGAAACTTATCTCCCATTTATTCAAATTGCATTCCTTTTTTTTCAGATTTATCTATATACACGTGATATTGAGAGATTGTTGATGTAGTAAGTTTTTTTTTTCTTTCAGTTTGTTTAAGTAAAATGAAAATTTTTATTTATATGTAGTCCCACATTTATATTTATATATAATTACATAACATAAAATTTTATTCCTACTTAGTGATTAAAGAGTATTCGAAGTAGCAATAAATATCTCACAGGACCCATCGATAGTTCATTTTACCTTTACTGCAGCTATCATGACACAAGTAGATACATCTACACAGTGCTTTGGATTTTTTTCCACCCAGAATTTTTGAAATAGTGCATCATTTAGAGCAAGAAAGGTCGCATTATTATTTTAGATATCCTATGGATCATTAAAATTTATGCCTATGGATGACATTATGTATCATTTTTCTACCAATTATCTAGAATAACTTTATCTATAATGAGTGTTTTCCCTGTCGAGAGGGTTGTAAGGCGAATGGAAAATAGAGCACGTAAAAATCCATTGCTCGATGCCCAATTTGCACCCATGTCTGTTGAATTGGTTTCCATGTTTTGGAGTTTCCCTGAAGAGAAGTGAAACTCAAACCCATTATTGAGCTGAGATTCCGGTTAGACCCATGAGTCTAACCATGAGTGATATCTCACCTGATTTCCTGGTTTATACTCGATTTCACGTTAGTAATAGATTGGCAGTGAGTGCTCCACTCGGTCCCTACATATGTAGCAGGGTGGGACAGGGGATGGCTCCCCTACAAGATCTCAGAGACAAAATTCGCATCTGATCTCTTTCCCAGCATCCTAAGATAAGAAAAGAAAGGCTTCCCATCCCCTTCATATCTATCCTGAATGCCATCGCCCACCAGAAGTATAAATATAAATTCTAATTTTACTCACCTTCCATCCAATATTAATTCCTTTGTAAAATCCATTGATGAAATCTGTTGCATACAATCATTGAAACGAAAGTGGAATTGGGTGGGTTAAACTAGCTGCCATAGGAGATCTTGAGATCACTGCTTTGGGATTTCGACTTCTTCGGCTACATCTGTACAAAGTAACTCCAGGTATGTTTCTATTTAAAGCCATTTTGTTAAATACTAAAACAACATTGAGTATTGAACAAAAGATAAAGATAAGAAAGGCTTCCCATCGCCTTCATACCGACCCTGAATGCCATGTTGGACACCTAATCCTCAATGGGTTAGTGTGGAAGCCGAATGGACAAAAGGAGTCCAAGGGACCTTGGGATGTGAAACCCAACTGTCACCACATGTACTATAAATGTATATGATTTGTTAATAAAAATTGTATTGCATGTTTTATCTTTCACATCTCTCTTGCTGTCCATGTGTGTTTAACATGGTATCAGAGCTGGTACGTTCATAACCTTCTCAATATTGTCTAAGCCACTTGTTTTTGTGGCCTGTGTAAACCAACGTTTCTATGTTTTAATGAGTTTTATGATGTGTGGCCTTCCATGAGTTTTATGGACTAATCAAGTTCAACATTTAGTTTTCTACATTTACTTGTTCAGTTCTATGCGTAATGGTGATTATAAACTCCTTTAGCCGTTCCATTTTATTGAGCGCACTGTGCACATGTCAATGTTGTCAAATCTGAAACTAGTTCTGACCTTCCTCCTTTTCTTGTGCCTTGTCTCTATTTTTGGTCTCTGACACACTGTCCATATACATTATATCAGCACTGTCCTGGTTGACATCTCATTGAAAACGCTGGCCTGGCATCTCATGCAGCGTTAATATGTAATGCTGGTTTTTCCTATTCTGGCTTGGGCATTTTATCTTCCCAAGGAAACTTAACGCTTCTGCGCACCTGAGCTATGCCAATTTGCTGACATTAATTATTGCCATGGCTCTACTTCATTGAACCGTTTGCAGCTTGTCCCAATGAATTTGTATAGTCGAATCTAGTCTACGAACTGACCTCTCCAATTATTTCGAAAAGCGCTGAAGATTGGATTGTTGCATTTCCATACGCAGCGTTTTGCTATCCCTCACCTGGTAGCAACGCTCCATATTCTGCTCTGTGTAGTCATCATAAAACCTCACACCAGTTACCAAACATTTCTTTTCAGCACTATCATCAGAACATCATATCATTCTGCTCAGTTCTATCTTATGCACAGTAACATCTCAGGGAAACAGAAGGTTGCAGTTTTACTGGAACCCATCTGCGCACACTAACCCATTATTCTTTTCCAGTCATCGAATATGATTAATTCATTCTCATTCTGTGCATTGTAAAGCCTAGTCTCTGCACTGTTTGCAGTCTTGAAATATAAAAAAATACCCTGCTTAGTTAACGCTTCACATAACGCTCCTCATCATGTGCATTGAATGCCATTTCCTCTGCCATTATTCTCTGCCCGACACTGCTGCTGTGAGCATGGAGACCAAGGTGAGCGTGGAATAGGTTGAAAATTGTGGAAGAGCACCTTTTGTCTTCACTAGTTCCAAGACTAGAGCGAGGTGGCACGATTATACTTCTGTGGAGGCTGAGTTCTATACATTATTTTGTTGGGACGAAAACATTGATCACAGAACCGTGTTTCATTGTTTCTTGAGTTGCGTATTGGTGACAGACATGAGTGAAATACTAGTGGGGCCTGCCTAATGTTATAATAAAGCCGTGTAGAAGTCTTCTTGGGATGAAAACATTGATCACAGAACCATGTTTCATTGTTTCTTGAGTTGAGTATTGGTGACAGACATGAGTGAAATACTTGTGGGGCCTGCCTAATGTTATAATAAAGCCATGAAGAAGTCTTCTTCATGTTAGCTTGATTCATATTTGAATAACCCTGGCAAACAAAGCAATTCGAGTCGAAGTCCTCATGTGGATGATAGTAGCAGAACTCCTGTATCACCTGGAGGGAATGCGTTTGAAAACGGCAGTGTAAATGGCACTGATAGTAGCATAACTCCTGTATCACCTGGAGGGAATGTGTTTGAAAACGGCAGTGTAAATGGCACTGATAATGGGCTTGTATCAAATGGTGTTGGAAATGGCATTGTGAATGGTCCTGTTAATGGTGTTACTAAAAGGAATCCACCTCCTAGCTGCCCAAATGCGAATGGAAATGGAAATGGTAACCATGCCTAATAAGACTGAACCGATTGAGTTCGGATTGTAAATTTTTGGTGCTTTTAGTTCAAGTCATTGTTAGAATCATTTTTTCTTTGATATTGAAATTAAGTGTCGCTTGCTCTCAAGCATTACAAAAGAGGTCCAAATCTACAATTTGCGGAACGTTATGTACAGAAGATAGAGTGGGGTATCAATTGTCGGTTGCCCCTATGCATTAGAATCTTGAGCATACTACATGTGAAGTGCATTGTCAGTGTGTTGTGCCTGTATTGAAGGATGAAGTTGTCGTTGCTGTTCATGCTGGCGCAGGTCGACATCCATGGATTGATTAAATAAATAGTGATTTTGCTGTAATCAATGTAAGATCTGGGATAAGAGCCTGAGTTCCCGTGTCCCTGCAAGGCCATCCTGAGACCGGAGGTACCAAAATCAAGCAGCAGAGAAACACGACCTTTCTTCAGCCTAGACGTTCATGATTCAAATTACAAACTACAGAAAAAGTGTTGGAAAATAGCAATTTGAATTGCATCAAGGAAGTAGTTTTGACAACTCGACTGTGCATTTTATTTGGATGGCATTATGGATGAGGTGTTTTACATAAGTCTATATATTGGGCTGATATAATTTTTATGGCCGTGTGTTGTTTCCTTTTTTTGATATGTTTTAATGGTGCGTTGATTGTAATTTTGAGCTCTAACCTATAAAGACAATACAGAAACCCTAACAAGTGACATCACTTTGACATTACTTGATATCTGATATTTACCTTCCAGCACGTGTTTCTCTATCCCATCGATTTGTTATTAGCAGTCGAAGGAGTCAAGTTTCCAACATTAGTGAAAGAGGATGGGATAGATCGAAGCTGGTAGAATAAGGTGATTATTTGAGACAATGGACAAATGAACATTCTCTGAACTTTATTGACACCTTGAACTCTTCCAATGTACTTATTGTTTGTTGGCATACAATAGAGGAATTTATTTGAAAACCGGACATAAAGGAGAATCAATTTTCAAGGAAATATTTATTTCTTGCAAAGGATTATCAATTGAGTAGATTTCCCTCTTATCATCGGGCACATTTAATTTTGAAGAATATTGCATTATTAGCAATTTTCCTTTACAAGTACATTTGTGATCATTTGTTGACTTGAGTTGTTTAAATAATGACAAAAATTCATCGATTATTGGAGTTATTGAGAACTCTATTCGTATCAACTACTGACAACATAGTGCAAATTAGGAAAGACACTCTCTATGACATTCAGACTTGCCTGCATAATGTACAGGAAAATATTGAGTTTTTGTAGCTTGAGACAAAGCTACAGCATGAAGAACTACAACAATGGAGTCATCATTCTGAACCTGTTTCTGTTCAGAAGATTGAAACAGACTCCCATAAACAACAAGTCAATAATGTTATTGTTCATTCAAATAAAGCAGCAGTTGTACATGCAGATACAGAAACTCAGTCTGCACTTCCCAAGCCCATCATCAGACCTTGGGAACAGCTTTTCCACAACAATCACAGAACCGGTCTTGGTTATGACAAGGACTTGTCCTTTCATATTCCAGACTACTCAAAACCCATTCAGTTTCAGAGTGTTGGATTCATTCATGACAGTTCACTTGCTCTTCATGACAGTTTAGCTCCAGCTGTTCCAGACTTTGCCCCTCTTCCACAGCAACAACAACAACAACAGAATGTGAAATGCCAACACTGTGACCAAGTTGGCCATTTGAAAGATCACTGTTTTGATCTTCATCCATGTAAGCACTGTCATAAAACCAATCATTCTTCACACAGATGCTTCAGAAACAAACATCCTGCAAGAACAAAGATTCTCTAGGATGGATCGCTTCTTGGCAATGGGCATCAACAGCCAAGAAGATATTCCAAACACATGTCAGAACTTGTTCCAGAATATTGAACAGTCTTGCAGTTGAGTTTTCTCCATCATCTCACCTTGTATCTGACAGGGGGGAAAATGATGGTCATCTACAATCTTCAAAGCCACATCAAGCAAGCCTGAGCCACAACCTGCCACACCAGTTTCAAAGTTGTAGCCAGAGACAAAGATGCCCGTGAACATGCCTTCAGTGG
>APFE030664262.1:0-25639 GCA_000404065.3 Pinus taeda
CAGTTGAAGCATAATGTCTTCAACTGATCTCATCGTTATAGGAGATGATCTATGCTTAGATCTAGACAAGTCAAAGTGTTGACTTCTATTGTAAATGTACTCTCTCTCTCTCTCTCTGCTGAACTTTGAAGATAAAGAAGATTTGATCAAAGGGTTTCCCCACACATTGTGGGGTTTGTCCCTGGCTCGCGCCATATCTTGTGTCCTCTTGTCTTGGCTTGTCTTTTGCGTTTTATATTTATGTTCTATCTGCAATTTATCGTAATGCTGATGTGATTTCTAACTGTGAAAATTTAAATAAATTGCTCTTGCATAGAACATACCTAATCTTAACATCCTCCAATACCTGGATCCTATGTCCATCTCTGACTCAAACTGCTGCCAGTAGATCCTCATGTATCCCAATGCCACCAAGAAAGAGAATTAATGCTACATGGCTCCTGCTGTGTTGTAGCTCCGGCTGTGAATGCTACCCTACCAATTGTGTACCAGCTCATCACCTCTCTCCAATCCAATCCTTGGCATACCCCGAGGTCAGTGTCATCATATTGATGCTGCGATGAGATACTGATGAGTGTGTTGATTTGGGGTAGCATCGAATGTGCTCTAGCCATGAAATTTGGTGGAGAGGTTAAGGCACCTGAGATCTCTAATACCCAGAAAGGGTTTGGGCATATTCTAAACAGATCAGGCGATATTAAAACAATTAATATTTTTAATGGAGTCCCTAAGTCTAAACTTAGGGAAAATAAAATATTAATGTGTATTAATATGAATCTCTGTTAGAATGGTCCAAAAGACATGGATCAAGCCATATCTAATCTTAGTTGTTGATTAGGGACTTAATCTCGACCATTGAGATGTCAACAGGAAAAGTATAAGAGGAGGCTTGAGGGTCACTTGGAGAAAACACCAGATGATCAGTCATTCTATTCTCTAGAGCGGGGTTTGCTAAGAGAGATAGAATTAGTGATTGGGAAAGCAGCTAAAGGGCATTGAGTACAGAGAAATAGAGAAGGCAGAGATTGTGTCGGGAGAGCAGTGAGCAACCAAGGAGGGTGATGCAGAGCTAGCAAGGGCTCACGTAGGGGCAGCCAAGTGCTGCACAGAGCACCAAAGGGGCCAGCGCAGCTGACACAGAGGTTCCTAGAGCTGACGCAAGGCCTCCTGGGGCTGACACAGGCCTAGAAAGGCTGACGCAATCCAATTTGGGCAAACGTTGGGGTTGCAGAGCAGTTTTGTGCTAAGGAGCTGCCGAAAGGGTTTTTTGGGGTTTCAACTAGGAGATTTCTCTCAAACTGTGAGGTATCGCTGATAAGGAAATTCTCTATTGGGTAGGCCAGTTTCAGCACCCAGATTATACTCTGATATTGCTTAATAAGAAAACCCTCAGATAGCTACACTGTTTTCACGCATTGGGTTTTTCTAGGGACATTGGTCCAAAAATAATGGCATCATGTGGTGTGTTTGTTCTTGTTTCTTTTAGTTGCTGATCTATAATATGTTGAGCATGCACTGGTGTTTATTTTCAGTATTCTCTTTGTAAATAACTTGTTAAAGAAAATAACAAGTAGGTAGGAATAAATCAGAAAAAGTGCATGAAAGGTTTCTAAACTAAGTAAACTTAGAAACTTCGACATGGTATCAGAGCGTGATTATAGATCACAAGAAGACTAAGAGACATCAGCCGAGCGAAGCAATAGCAGCAGAAAACAGTTGTCCCGAGGTGATAAAAGTTGTTTCTAGCAGAGCAGAAGCCAAGAAATGTGACGCAAAGCTAGCCAGAGCCACGCAGAAGAAGCCGGGAGTTGTGCAAACCCTCAGAGAGGCCAGCGTTGCTAAAAAAGAGGGCCAAAGGGCTAACGCAGGGCATCCCAGCGTTGACGTAGACCCAGCGTGAGGCAAAGAGGGGCTAACACAATTCATAGAGAGGCAGTTTCTGGAGTCTAGAAGGCTGTAGAAATATTGCAAAGTGGAGCTGGTGAGGTATTGTCGTAAGAATAGTACCTGACAGAGCAGGGCTAAAGGAGTTGTTACTGAGGGTTTCTAGCCGAGGAACCTGGATCAACAGTGCAGTTGCACAAGACAATCAAAGTATGGGGCATCTCGACAAGCGGCAGGAGGATTTCCAGGAGGGAAATCAGGACTCACTGGGAGTCTAGAAGAGAACTTCCAAACGAGAAGTAGAGACTCAGAGGAGTCGAACAAAGATATTCCAGGAGGGAAGTAGAGGAGCATCATGGGACTACACGGGGTAAGAGACCAGGATAGACTAGACGGAGCATCGAACTTCGTAGTCTGGAAGGCTAGAATCTTATCAGTGCTTGACAGGAATTTTGTCAAGAACTTCGCCTTGAAGACAGTAGCTATCCCAGTCCAAATGATAATGACAAGTACGAAGAGGTGATGGAGAGGGCCAAGTGCATTATCCTTGATAGGGTCAAGGATCATGTGGTATCACATATAGCCGAGAAGGAAATGGCAGTGGAGATGTGGGAGGCTCTCAAAAACCTGTGCCAGCATACTTTTGTGTAGAGAAGAATGTTGCTTGAGAACCAGATGAGGTCCTATCAGATGAAGAAGGGTCAAACAATTGTCTCCTTCCTCGGAGGACTGAATGAGATTCAATATCAGTTGACTGCTATAGGAGCGACACCGGATCGGAACTTATGGTGAGGACAACCCTGAATGCTATCTCAGAAGAGTGGGAAGTATTTGTCCAGAGCATCTTGGGCAGAGGGACTCTCCTACCTTGGGACGATATGTGGGTAGCTCTTCACCAAAGAAGAGATCGAACGACAGTCAAAGACAGGTAGTAGCAGCAAAGCGATCAAGGTCAAGCACGAGGAGGAGGATGTGGCCCTAGCATCTTAGGGAAAGCAGGAGAAGCGGAAGAAGAAAGATCTCTCCAAGATCAAGTGCTTCCACTGTGGGGAGATGGGTCATTATGCCACCCAATGCCCAAGGAAGAAGAGTAAGGGAGAGTCTTCTGAGACTAAAGTTGCGCCAGCACGGGCAGAGAAGGAAATTTTGACAGACGATGATTGTGCCATGAGTGCACATGCACCACTTGAGCGAAAGTGGGGAGACATCGAGTTGTAGTCAGGCAGACTACAGGCGATGAGGGGCAGGATCCTCAAGCTACCAAGCCTCTTGGATTAGACCTTGCTACGAGAGCCCTGACGAGGAGTAGTAGGATTGGCTCAATGGGTAGAGATGGAGCGACAGAGAGATCTAAAGTGCAGGAGTCTCGAGACAACGCAGAGCTAGCAGGCTGCAGCAGTGCGAGAGGCATAAGAGTGTTGCACCAGTGGAGAGACCCACTTGTGAGGGTCCTGTATGATATGGACATTGAGCTCTGGGAGCTCCGGGGGGCTTAGGGTACTTCTTGGAGCGATGGGCAACCATAGGGTGAGTGGTTCAGTGTTCCCCTAGTGGTTTGATGTGTACAGGGTGAGTGGTTCAGCCTTCCCCTATGATACCCCGTGGCAGCATGTAGGCAGGATGAGTGGTTCATCCTTTTCCTGCTTAGACAGCGTACCCATGCAGTGTAAGACTCATGGAAAGCACCTCTCATCTGGCCAATGAGTAGGGAAATGAGGGACCATAGTACTACCAATGAATGCATCGTGTACTACCGTACTCCCTATGCTAGGATGACCGATATTGATCTGGGATCGATTGGAACTAACTTCGGGTCAGTATATGAGACAGTATTTTTTAATTGGAACTGACTTCAGGTCAGTAAGAGTGGTATGAGACACTCCCTTTTATCTGGAACTGACTTCGGGTCAGTAGTGAATGGTATGATACATTCTCAATTACTTCTTATTCTTCATAGTTCAACAGAGCAGAACAGTGCAGAGAAATGCATTGATGGCAGAGATAGTATCAACTAGCAGATGGATTAGCAGATGGAGTTCTCCCTAGTTGAAAGGTAGTGTTAAAATTGGCAACTAGGGTCAAACTCCACATGGGTCATCTTATTTATGATAGCTGATATTTTTCTTGGATTCCTCTCTCTGAGAGGTGTAGGATTGATCTAAAGATCATCCAATTTCGACAAGTACAAATAAAGATATGAATTTATTTATATTATGGACAAATTGTCAAGGTTGACAAGCAAGCAAAACAGGTATTCAAAACCCCAACTCATCCTCAACGTTGCATATAAAAAAGGAGACCTCAAGTCATTTTCTCCATCATCTCATCTCACATCTCTTCTCTCCTCTTGTGATTGGGTACGCATTTTCTGGGCAGCTTTCTCTCTCACACGTGCGAAGGAAAGGAGGACGAAATTATGTTTTAGGCGTTGACCAAATTTCAGCGAGTGCTTTGACTAGTGTTGACTAGCAGCCTTGACTTGTTTGACTGCATTTTTGGGTGAGATACTTCCATTTGGGCAAGCCACATTTCTGGGCACAAGGTCAAAAGTTGACTTTGACCAGCGTTGACTACAACTAGGGCTGACCGCAAGGTTGCTTGTTTGACCAGGTTTGACTGGACTGTTTTGGGTTGTTTTGAAGGTTGATTCATCTCTCTGTTTGGAGGCCAAGGTTGACTGAAGTTGACCATTTTTTTTAGGGTCAAATCTTCCCCGTCAACTAGCTTAGAATTTTTTGGTTAGGGCTATTTTGTTGCTGTCATAAATTATCAGATTTGTAAATTGTACTCTTTCTCTCTGTTGAACTATTGAAGAATATAAGAAGAATTGATCAAGGGTTTCCCCACATTGGGGTTTTTCCCTGGCTGGTGCCACATCTTGTGTCCTCTTGTTTTGGCTTGTCTTCTACTGTTTATGTTTATGTTCTATCCGCATTTTACGATCATGTTGATGTGATTGCTAAACTGGATATTGATATTGGGCTAATAAAGAAATTGAAGTAAAATTGTTCTTAAGCATAGAACATACCATTGTTACCTAAAATTAACAAAAAAGGGCAACTAGGGAACAAAAGGGAGGTTTAAAAACCAAAAAGGTAGTTGAGATGCTAAAAAGGGACATCAAAAGGCCAAACAGGGTGGCAACAAGGCCACAAGGAGGATTTGGATGCTAAAAGAAAGGCTAATAGGAAAAAATGAGGACTATGAGACCATAGATTGAATTATAGGCTATAAGAAAAGTGGTGGGCCAAAATGGAGGTTGAATTGAGCAATGTTGAAATCGGGAAAAAAAATAAAAAATAAAAAATAAAAAATCATAAAAAATCTAATTTCTAGTTCAAGAAAAAATCCCAGGTTTTGGGGAATAATTGAGGAAAACACCAAAGGACATGTTACTAAAAATAATTAAATTAATGGAAGAATAAGGATGGGAAAACATACAACCAAAGGTATTTGAGGTGGATACATTAAGGACACATCCGCAACTCTAGGCTAAGAAGATAAAGTACGAAGGAAATTACCCTCAAGGCCCAAATAACCGAATAAAGGTATAACCAACATAGACCATGAAACAAAGGTATAACCAACATAGACCATGAAAACAAATAACCAAATAAAAGTATAACCACCATAGAAAATGAAAACAAACTACCGAATAAAGGTATAACCACCACAGACCATGAGCACATCATAGATGGCAAAGGGGAACTACTCCTTAATGAGGCCACACGCAACACAATGGCAAGAGTCTACAATGGGCAATAACCACCACAGACCATGAGCACACCACAGATGGCAAAGGGGAACTACTCCTTAATGAGGCCACATGCAACACAATGGCAAGAGTCTACAATGGGCAATACTACCAATGTGGGGATTTGCAATGAGTGACAAAAAAGAAAAAAGTATACCAAGACCATTGTAATTAGGAGGGAAACGCAATGTAGAGATATTGAAAGGCATCATCTAAGGATTCGATAAGGACGAAAGATCAAGCATATAATGACCATGGGAAAAATCCAGTCAAGGTGGAGTGTGTCATACATTAGTGGAATTTAAACAGTTCATTGGAAAATGGAATATGTAAAGACACAACCAAAGAAAAGAAAAACAAATTATGAAATAATTTTGGCAAATAAATTTGTATAGAAACCTAGGCTAATAACAATGATGGGAGGATACAAAAATTTAAGAAAAAAGGTGAGCCACTTCAATAACAAAGAATCAAGTGAAGAACTGGAGAAATGGGAGAGGAAAGAAGATTCCCCATTACACCTTCATGTAGTTAGTGTTCAGTGACTATGAGAGAAGCCAAACAAGGATCTAAACACTAAGCTACTCCACCACTCAATGAAATCAATAAAGGAAACAATGTAAAAACAAGAGAGAAAGTAAAACGAGGCAAAAACCAAATACCCATTGAGGAGACATGGTAGAGTAAACTTGTAGAATATTACAATCATAAAAAAAGAGGAAGGCAGGTAAATAGGGTCCACGAGAGATGACTTCTTGAGCCATTTAAGGTCCAAGGCTAGGTCCAAGGCTAAGATTATGAAAACTCAAATTTGAGCCACAAAGAGAGGGCTTACAAAAAGAAACATTTGAGCCACAAAGAGGGCTTGATGATTTAGGTTGTTGAACTTGCGCTTGTTTCAAAAGTTTTGATTCTGTGCTTCACATGTTTTACATTTGTGATAGTGAAAGAAAAGAAAAAGGTTCATATACCAAAGTCTTCTCGTGTGAACCCATTTAAATTAGTGCTGGAAAGTAAAATAAGGTGGCAAGGTAGAACAATTCTTTCACATTCTCTCAAATATAACAAAACAATGTTGGATGCTTAACACATTACAACTAGTGAGGTCAATAGCTATTTGTTTCATTCAAATTCAATTTCACTTTTCAAAATAAAATAAACTAAATTGTTAAAGGGATTACAAGAAAGGACTCCTCCCAAAAGGTCTCATTGGAGGACCTCCTTAAGGTGAACTATGAGGTCCTACAAAAGTGTTTGTGGGTGTTGAACACACTATGCTCAAGAAATTTTTAACTTTTAAGACCCTTGTAAAATGGGGTTCAAGGAGAAGATATAAGGCACCTTCTAGAACCAACCCTATAAGACCTATATGCCTTCCTTTATGGACCAAATCAATAACAATTCCCTTCCTTTCAGACCAATCAACCTACAAGTTCTATAATATATTCTCAATTATACTCGAGATGAATGCTACAAGGTATATAATATCTTCTCAATTATACTCACAATGAATGCATGCTCCTATAGCTTGGAACATGGAGGAATCTAAGTTAGAAAGGGTGGGCTCAAGTATGATTAACTTCTAGCTTAGGCAAGTGATTCCAAGAGTTGCCTTACTAGAAAGCGCTTAATTAAGACCGCCTTATATTTTGCGGAAGATAGTGTTCATGGCCTCTACTTTATGCACTTGATGGCTTGTCAAATGTTTCTTTTTATATGATGCGCGCTAGCTACTTGAGTAAGGCCAACTCCTAAAAGTTCCTATAAGAGGCTTGCGGAAATCGAACTATGAGGTCCTATCCTAGCAAAGAGTACAAGGTCCTATGAAAACATTTATGTGCGAGAAAAACAAGGTTTAGAGGGCGGATCATGTACAAGAGAAGATAGATATGTCATATTGTGCAACCATGTGTTAAGCTCAAATTTTTTGAAACAAATATTTAAAAACAAAAAAAACAAAAAAGGGAAAGAAAACTTATACCAAAGAATTTGAAGTGGCTACGAGTGAAAAGGATCACTCAAAGCGAGAAATACAAACTAGAGCGACTTACCCTTGAGACATGAAGGTCTATAATATCTTCTCAACTATACTCGTGATGCCTCAAAGCGAGAAATACAAACTAGAGGGGCTTAACCTTGAGACATGAAGGTCTATATTATGTTCTCAACTATACTCGCAAAGAATGCATGCTCTTATAACTTGGAACATGGGGGAACCTAAGCTAGAAAGGATGGGCTCAAGTATGATTAACTTCTAGCTTAGGCAAGTGATTCCATGAGCTACCACAGCGAGTGCCAGCTCAGAGGTGGTGGGTCACCCGTTCTCGGAAAAATTATGATGCGATGGGTCGTCCCGCTGCCGGAGGAACGATGGATGCGGGCATGAAAGGAATGGGCATGCATGGTAAAGGGGCCTGCCATACTAGAGAGCGATTAATTAAGACCGCCTTGTATTTTGCAGAAGATAATGTTCATGGCCTCTACTTTATGCACTTGATGGCTTGTATTTTGTGGAAGATAATGTTCATGGCCTCTACTTTTTGCACTTGATGGCCTGTCAAACGTTTTTTTTTATATGATGCACGCTAGCTACTTGAGTAAGAACGAATTATAAAAGTTCTTACTAAAGGCCCACTAAAAACGAACTATGATGTGATATCCTACAAAAGAGTACAAGGTCCTACAAAAATGGTTTAGAGGGCGGATCATGTACAAGAGAATCTAGATATGTCATCTTGTGCAACCATGTGTTAAGCTCAAACTTTTTGAAGCAAATATTTAAGAAATGGGTCAAAGCATTTGTGATCCAAAAAAACAAAAATGGGCACGAAAACTTGTACCAAAGAATTTGAAGTGGGTACAAGGAGTGACAAGGATGATTCTAGAGGGGCTTACCCTTGAGACATGAAGGTCAAGAGATGTTGAAGGAAGCATCAAACAAAAGACTAAAGTAAGGCTTCCTACACAGGAATCATGTATGCACTATGTGTAAAGGGGATAAAATAGCAAATGAAGCTACTTGCAAAATAGAGGTGATATGACAAAGTAGACTTGTATAAGGTTTGGGGGAATTAAATACAAACTAAAGGGGCTTACCCTTGAGACATGAGGGGAAATTAATAATAACAAGAGGATGTAATATCACCCATATAACTCTTATGAGCATGAATGCACCACTATAATAGAATGAAGATTGCTAAGTTGCTCAGCCAAGTTGCTCAGTTCAGGGGAATTAATAATGACAAGATGATGTAGCCTCACCCATTTAACTTTTATGAGCATGAAGGCACCACTATAATAGAAAGGAGATTGCCAAGTTGCTGACAAGGCGATGTAATCTCACCCATTTAACCTTTATGAGCATGAAGGCACCACTATAATAGAAAGGAGATTGTCGAGCTACTCAAAGTAGACGTGTATAAGGTTTGCAGGAATTAAATACAAACTAGAGGGGCTTACCCTTGAGATGTGAGGGGGAATTAGTAATGACAAGAGGATGTAATATCACCCATATAACGTTTATGAGCATGAATGCATCACTATAATAGAAAGGAGATTGCCAAGCTGATCGGTTCAGGGGAATTAATAACGACAAACGATGTAATCTCATCCATTTACTTTTTATGAGCATGAAGGCTAATAGAAAGGAGATTGCCAAGCAGCTCAATTGCCTGGACTTGAAGGATGAAAAAAGAAATAGGGGAGACATGTTGCAACAAACGTTTCTCCTTTAGAAGTGAGAAAATTATTAAGATAAGGTTAAGGGAAAATAAAGAACATTTATTAGGGAATGGCCATGTTGCAACAAAGGGTTCTCTTTTAGAAGTAGGCAAAGAGAAGGTTAGGGGAAGCTAAAGAACATTTATTAGGGAATGGCCATGTTGTAACAAAGGGTTCTCTTTTAGAAGTAGGAAAAGAGAAGGTTAGGGGAAACTAATGAACATTTATTAGGGAATGGCCATGTTGCAACAAAGGGTTCTCTTTTATAAGTGGGAAAATACAAAGAGAGAATTCTCTTTTAGAAGTGGGAAAATTATAAAGAGAGAAGGTTAGGGGAAAATAAAGAACATTTATTAGGGAATGGCCATATCAGGATAAGTGATTGCAAAATTACATTGCAAGGTGTCTTTAGACAACAACAAAGTTGGCTAAAAGATAGTTAAACCAAAGGAAATGTAGTGCATCGAGGGGAGCTTGGAGGAGACATGCTCCTCAAACAAACACAAATAAGAGGGCATGTTAACCAAGAGGACCCTAAAAAAGTTCATGATGAAACCACTAAAGAAATAAGGAGAGAGGTGGACCCTAAAAAAGTTCATGATGAAACCACTAAAGAAATAAGGAGAGAGGTGGACCCTAACAAAGTTCATGACGAAACCACTAAAGAAATAAGGAGAGAGGTGGAGAGGTGAATTCTTCCTTATGTAAATCTGCTATACTAATGCATGAAAGTAAACGTACAAATGTAAATGTGTAAGGGAGAGAAGATGTATATATTCGCATTCATTTATGTGAACCTGCTTAACATGCTTATACTAATGCATGAAGGTAAATGTACAAAAGTAAAAGTAAATGTGTAAGGGAGAGGAGATATACCACTAGAAAATAACCAATCAAAATAGTAAAGCATATACCAATAAAATAAACAAAAAGTTAAATAATTAAAATAGTACATATAGCCATAAAATAAACAGAAGGATAAGGACATGGTGTGCACATGGGGTAAACTCTATAAATTTTGTGCAAGAAAATGAAATGCTACACTATGTTAAAAATTAAACTCAAAATGACATCCATAATAATTAGAATTAGCTAGTTTTCAACTAAGGGAATTAGAACCATGCCCTACTAAAACTAATCAAATTTTTAATAATAACTAACCCCTTAGTTTTCTTTTGAAAAAAATAGGTACATGCATGAAGGGATACCATCCTACATTCTTTTGCAGCCAATGATAGGGACAATCGTTGGCTCCCTCATTCCTGTATGAATGAACAATTTCCCCAAGTGTGGTACTAGCACAGCCTCCTACCCAATCATAAACTCTATGCCAAGTACAACTTCATAGACATCCATCTTGATGAGAGTGAAGCCAACCTTCCCTTTCCAATTTCCAATATTCACTAGAACATCTTCTCCTATCCCAACGACTCTTCTTCTAAATTCACCACTTTCAAAGATGCACATTTCGGAACGAACTTCAATCCCAATCTCCTAGCCACATCTTCCTTCATGAAGTTGTGAGACGCTTTGCTATCCAATATAGCCATCAACAGGTTCCCAACTACATCCATCTTCACAAAATTTAGCTTTCTCCTTTTCAGATCATGTTTCGAGGTAGATCCCATCATCGTAGCCGCTCCAAAAACCTACATAACCTTGTTCTCTATCGTTCTTCTCCACATGCTACAAAGTTGTGGCATTCTACCTTACTGGACAATACTTCGCCATGTGCTCCTCACAACAAAACCAATATACAAGTGGTTTCTTCCCCTTCAGAAAGCCACATGACTTCTTTCCATCCTCCTTCAAAGATTTTTCTTTTCCTTTATCTGTTTTCTTCTTCCTCTCGCCCTGCTCCTTCCCTTCTAACTTGCCTTCAAGGTAGTCCAGAAGCTTATCTGCGGTAGCAGTGTCTTCTTCAAGAGATTGAACCTTCTTGCTCATTACTTCAGCTTGATCCCAAGGTTGCAACCCTATTACGAAAATGAACAACATGTCCTTCTCCGCCATATCCAGAAGTTGCATCATCAAACTTGATACTCCTCAATATACACTTGTAGGCTCCCTGTTTTCTTGATAGATTTCACCATCACTCTCATACTACAAGTCTAATCTTCCGATCCAAAATGAGCTATCAACGTTTCCTTCATGTTCTCCCATGTGGTGATGTCCTTCATCATGTTACCAAAACAATCTGCATTGCATGCCTTCTCTACTAAATCTTCTCATCCTTTGTCAAGAATGTTCCTGCTTCTCCCATGTGGTGTTGTCCTTTGTCATGTTACCAAAGCAATTTACTTTGAACGCCTTCTCCACCACATCTTCTCATCCTTTGTCAACAATGATATAGCAATCCCTGTATTTCATCTTGGCCTGCAAGGCTTTGCAGGAACCTTCTCCCATAACCATTAGACTCTTATGACCTTTGAACCCTTCTTTATTGAAGACTTATAAATGATTTATCTACAAGACCCTTAAAGATCCATTTGGCTTTAAACTTTAATCATGCATTCTATAAATCTTGCTAAGGAAGCCTCCATTGGGATGATGACATCCAACTACTAAACAACAAGAAAAAAGGCCATTGAGGTGACAATGGTGGCTAATACCTCTTCTTCCCATAAGACCTAGATATTCTATTTAGCATAAGACAGATTTACCATGTGAGCCTTCTTGATGATGATGTATTTGTAGAGGAGATGTTGTTTGGATATATATCCATGCATTTGAAAGATGTTTCTTTGAGTGAAGAGGACACTTCAACCCACTTTATCACTTGCTTGATGGAGATTCCCATTTGTGGAGAATGACATCATGTTGCAGAGAATGTCCTCCCACATATGAAGAGGATTTATGGCATATGTCTTAATCATTTTGTAAAGCTATCTTGAGGTCGACTTGTGACCCTTTAGCCTAGTGGAATGCTTCAAGCAAACTTTTGAGGATTTTTGTTGTAGATTAGTGAAAAATGACTTGATTTCCCTCGCTTAAACAAAGGTAACTCATTTTCCCTTCATCATCATCACACACTCTCTTTTCTTATCTTGAGTGAATGCATACTAGTGTTCTTTTGTTCTTCCCTTGGTCGCAAAGGATGGTTGATGGAGTGAATTGTCTAGGGAGAGATGTTATTGCATGAAGAGACTATTTTTGGATTCATGAAATGGTTCTTGATTGAACAACATAAGTTTACTGTCATTTCCTTCAATTTTGAATATTATTTTCTGAAATTCGGGTTTCTATTGTGCCATATTAAAGTGAAAAATCTTTGATGAAATCTTGTTTCTACATGTTTTGAAAAATTTTCCATTCAAGAATTGATCAAAGGAACTGACTGTATTTATCCTTTTATTTAAAATAACCTACTAAAAGAAGTCACTTGGATTTCTAAGAGAATTTATTTAGTCTTCCATCATCTACATCCAAGTCCTTCTATCATCAACCTCACCCAATTGAATAAAGGCACTAGTCTAGTTGTGGGACAACCTTTTAAAATTTATCTCTTCCTTATTTTCTTGTAACTAGGGTTAGGGTTTGGTGTGAATTTGCATTTAATAGCAATTTTGTTTCCAAGAGAAGTTATTTAGTCTTCCACACTCTTCAACCAAGTCCTATCATGGAACTCACCCAATTGAGTAGAGGCACTAGTCTAGTTGTGGGATCACCTTTTCAAATTTCTCTCCCTTATTTTCTAGTAACTAGGGTTAGGATTTGGTTTAAATTTGCATTTAATAAAAGTTTTTTAGTCTTCTACACTCTTCAACCAAGTCCTTCTATCATGGAACTCGCCCAATTGAGTAGAGGCACTAGTCTAGTTGTGGGATCACCTTCTAAAATTTCTCTCCCTTATTTTCTAGTAACTAGGGTTAGGATTTGGTTTAAATTTGCATTTAATACAAGTTTGTTCCTATTTTTTATTGTATTTAGATGTAAATTACATGTATTAATCTCCAAAAAGGAAATCTATCATTTATTGCATGTTTTCACCCCAAATATAGTGGTGTTGTCAAGGATTTCTATTGTTGTTCTATCCATTTTTAACCATTAAAAACATAAAGTTGGCCTATCCCATGTTTACCTATCTAATAGCCTATGATCCTTCAATTATTTTGATGATATAGTCATTTATATGTTGTTTCCTTGTTGTTATATCCTTTTGCATGCCATAAGTAAGCATATCACAAAAAACCTAGCTTATAATAACTTTTCTATGGTTTATTGATGTTGGAGGAAACTGTAATTGAACATTTCTAACTTTCATCTTGGCCTGCAAGGCTTTGCAGTAACCTTCTCCCATAAACATTAGACTCTTATCACCTTTGAACCCTCCTTTATTAAAGACTTATAAGTGATTTATCAACAAGCTCCTTAAAGAGCCATTTGGCTTGAAACTCTAATCATGTATCTTGTAAATCTTGCTAGGGAAGCCTCCCTTATGATGATGACATCCAACTACTAAACAACAGGAAAAAGTCCATTGAGGTGACAGTGGTGGCTAATATCTCTTGTTGCCATAAGACCTAGATTTCCTTGTGACTCTTTTTGTTAGTTTATGGTAGCAACGAATAGGTGTTATAGTCACTATGATGTTTAAGAGACTAAGAAGATAAGGAACACGAGATATCCAAAAACCAATAAAGGTTTTGTGAGATAAGACTCAAAATCACATTAATTGAAATTTTTAACCAATAATTTAATTATTTCAAAAGTACAACTTAGGGAAGTTGGTTAATTAACGTTAATTAATTAAGGTAATTTGATTTTGCTTTACAGACTTCTAATGATGGAGTCAAAGTGATCTAAGCTATTGAGCAAGATAATATTTTTGTTGTTGTTTTCCCAACAGAAGATTATAAGAGCAAGTCAAGGGCTTGGAGAAGGCGCATCGAGTATCATTTGAGAAGTTTGACTACCTAGTTGCAGGTTTTACACAAGGTCACACATGCTGCTAGGGGAGAGACAGTAGTGGGGTTTGTCGCAGTGAGAATTTCCGGAGAAATTGTTAGGAGGTTTCCCAATGGTCCAAGGTCAGGACAGGAGGCCGAATTATCTAGCAGAGGAGGTCGTATTCTATAGTGCGAGTTAGCCAGATTCCAAATGCGAGTTGGCAGAAGAGACTTCGTTATAGTTGCTAGAGACCAGATCTATTTCTGAGGGGAAGAGCGATTGGATATATAGGTAACGGAAGACAAGATGAATTGCTAGGAAGGATTCCCAGAGGCTAAACAAATATGGAGCAAGCAGTGCGAAGGAAAAGGATTTTCCCAATATATTTCTAGTTGAGATAAATTGTTGGAGCTAAGCCAGAAAGTCTAGCAGCTGTAATTCTCTAATTTTGTTGCATAATATTAAAACCCTCATCTGTAGCACTAGTTTTCCCTTCGGGGTTTTTCTAGGGACAATTGTCCAAATATAATGGTGTCTTTTTTATTTTGTGTGTGCATCTCTTTCTCAATTACGTATTTTTATATCACTACTTTTTTATGTTAAATAATGCATCAGTAATTTAATATTTATTTTCCACTAATAATTAATGAAGGACAAATAAACTACTAACAATTGGAAGATTAAACTTTCGTTGTTGTATTCAAGTAATTTTCACACTTTTCTCCAATAACCATTAGACTTCCCGAGTCCCTTGAGGTGTGCAACATTATCGCAGTTTCTCCTCAAAGGCTAAACCAACTTGAGTCTACTAAAGTCAAGACTATGCCTCTAACCTATATACCCTATAGTGAGACTAATATCTTATACTTGCGTAATTAGTATTCAACCAAATCTCACAACAATGGCCCTTTCACTTAACTTCAATTATCCAAATTAATATTAACTTCGCATTATAAAATCAATACCCAAAATACACACATAAATATTACAATGAAACAAGGGGAACTCCCAAAATACTTCCCCACACTTAATTTTATTACTTTAGAAAGTTCAATTTTAATACTTCCAAATAGCTCGATGCCACAACCTTCGTACAGAAATAACAATACAGCTCAGTTGCAGTGCTTCAATTCGCAACCAACATTTGATACCAAATATTAAACCGAACCCTATAGGATACTTGACGGTATATGAAAACCTGAAACAATACAACGTGTCGGCACTTCACAAAACCATAGAAGAACTTCGCCTCGCCCTTCCTTTGAACCTCACTTTACATTGAACTCTCTCATGAACTTGCTCGTCTTTCCCTTCTTCACATGACTTCTTGTGCTCTGCGATCTTGCTTCTACTTGGATGAATTATATTGCTTCGATGCTTCCCCAACTCATCTTCCCTTCCTTTTATTTATACACAATTCACCCTCCACATGAACCGTCATGTCTCTTCGTATGGGATTTTAGGCCGACCCACGTTCTCCCGTAGCTGACCTTTCTTCATTTGAGTCAACCTACCCTTCATTCATCGCATTCGTTCAAGCAAGCATACCTTATCGTGCCATTCTTTGAGTGCACCTTCATTGTTCTGTATCGTCATGTCACTCCAATAACTCAAGCAAACTCATCTTGGGCACGCTCTTTGTTCCCTCGTTGGGCTCATTCAACCGAACTCGTCTTGCCCCAACTTGGGTGCACTCAGGTACTCAAGCCTGAGGGTTTGACATCCTCCCCGACTTAAAAATGGTTGTCCTACTTGACAACACATCTCTTCACAAACTTCTTCGCCGGGGCCTAAAGACTTCCCCCTTCATAATGAAAAACCTCTGACTTCATCAATTTGGAAGAATCTCGCCTCTAACATTCATCCCATTTGTCTGCATGAATCACATCGTGTAAGAATGACATGTGGTCGATCCGCTCATGAAATCAACTAACCAGGTAACTAATTTGGTCATAACGCCAACTCCACAAGAATGCATGCACCCAAACATATGCAACCATCGTTACATCTTCTTTGTCACATGATCCTTCCTCCAATTCTACTCATCATGAAGTAGCCTTCAATGACACCCCATGCTTTAAAAGGGTCTCACCATCACAAGCCACCGACTGTGAGCCCATATCATTCATGGAATTAAAAAAGATGGAGGGGTGGGGAAGTCATATGTTTCCCTTTCCCCATTGCAATGCGCCATCTCTTTGCTCCTCCAGAAATGATCCTCCCATACCTAGTATGAACTTTGCATACTTTTGCATGATGTACTTCATCAAGGCTAGATAGGAACACGTACCTCCACTCTCTTCCACCAACTTCAATAAAATCATATCATCATGGCCTCATATATCTATCTCCAGAGCTTCATCCTAGTCCACAGACATCCTTCCACCATCATCCTATTCTACCAAACTCTCAATCCATGCATCAACGTCTTCCTCCAAGTCAACATACTTATTCCCTTCATGTCGACCCTCATCTCTTCTACACTCTTTTGCGGTAGAGTTTGGGCATCAACCTTCTCACCTTCAATGGTCTTTCACTCTCCCATAGAACTCCTTGTGGCCATCATCTTTGCCAAATCTGATAAACTCAAAATACCATTTGACAATTCCTATATCAACTTCAAGTGCTTTGTCATCCTGGACTCTACATGACTCAATATCTCATGAAACTCTTCTTCCTAGTACCCTTCCTCCACATGAATGCTTGTCATCCTACATTCTTTTGTTGCGGCTCCCACGATAGGGACAATAGTTGGCTCCCTCGTTCTGGCATGAATGAACAATTTCCCCGAGCGTGGTACTAGCACAACCTCCTGCCCAATCATAAACTCTATGCCAAGTACAACTTCATAGTCATCCATCTAGATGATAGTGAAGTCAACCTTCCCTTTCCAACTCCCAATCTTCACCAGAACATCTTCTCCTATCCCAAGGACCCTGCTTCCTTCTAAACTCACCGCTTTGAGAGATGCACATTCGGAACAAACCTCAATCCAAATCTCCTAGTCAAATCTTCCTCATGAAGTTGTAAGATGCTCTGCTATGCAACATAGCCACCAACGGACTGCTAACTATATCGATCTTCACAAAATTCAGCTTTCTCCTTTTCAAATCATGTTTCGGGGTAGCTCCCATCATCATAGCCTCTCCCAAAACCTACGTAACCCTGTTCACTCTCGTACTTCTCCACTTGCTGCAAAGTTGTGGTCCTTTGCCTTAATGGACAATGCTTCGCCAAGTGATCCCTACAACAAAACCAACATACAAGAAGTTTCTTCCCCTTCAGAAAGCCACATGACTTCTTTCCATCCTCCTTCAAAGCTAGGGGAGAGACAGTAGCGGGGTTTGCCGCCGTGAGAATTTTCGGAGAAATTCTCAGGAGGTTTCCCAGCGGTCCAAGGTCAGGACAAGAGGCTGAATTATGTAGCAGAGGAGGTTGTATTCTATAGTGCGAGTTAGCTAGATTCCCAGTGCGAGTTGCCAAAAGAGACTCTGATTTAGTTGCTAGAGACCGAATTTATTTCCAGGGGGAAGAGGGAGTGGATTGTTGAAAATGCAACAAGATGATGGAGCTTAGTGAAAAGAAGTCGCCTACACTAAGTGGTCCCGCAGGCTATTTTTGGCGCAAAGTCTATTTTTAGACTATGTCTATTTTTAGACATATGGATTATGGTCTATGAGTTGCAGGATGCTATTTGTGGATGATTGGTCAAGTTGGTAAAAATAGGTGGACCTCTATTTTTAGACATATGGGCAGAGTTTATTTTTAGACTACCAGGCTAAAAATAGAACAATGGAATATTATTAGCTCTTAATAATATTTGGACTATAAACATTATCTTATTCTCTTGGAGCACTTCAGTTCGAGCTACGGATGTGGCACATGCAGCTGCCAGAAGGAAATATGTGGTTCTTATGGGTTACTTGAGCTATTGCATGAAGGACTTTAGGTTAGAACTCAAGTGGTTGAATTTCTGTGGAGTTGATTGAGGAGTTGATGGAGTTGTGTTCAGTTTGACTTAGTTGAACTAGTTGTATTTAGTCTAACTGATCAAATACATAAGTGATGAGTGGTGTGAATTAGTTATTAATTAATTCACTAATTATTAACTCATAAATCAACTAAAGAATACATCAGTTAACTCAGTGAATGGACAGTTCAGTGGAGACAAGTGTTAGAGGTGAGTGAAAGGGCAAGACAGTTGTCAGTTGTGATTATAGTTGTGCATGTGATTTGCACAATCAGTGGGATTGAGTTGCCAATGAGGATTGCGTGGTATACACAAGGGAAACACGTGAATGGATCAGCCATTCTCATCTATTCTCATGCAGGATTGCGCAGTGGAGGCAGGCAAGCAGTGGAGGATATTTGAGCCAATGATTGATTCAGATCTAAGCTAGTTTGTGTGTAACAAGTGGAGATAGTACTGAGTACTTGTGAGGACTATTGTACTATGTATTGTTACATGTTCTCAATCAATATAATATACAGATAGTTGGGGGTTTTCAGCTGTATGCTTTCCCCGATACATACTGTGTTGATATGTGTGATTGATACTTCAATGTGCGCATGCGATTGTTTCTTTAATACTGCAAATTGATGATCAACGTAGAGGAGGTTATGTATTATGCATGTATTCCACAATTAGTGTATAATTAGGATAATCTCTATGAATAAGTGTCATATTATTCAAAATTTCTACATGGATCTAGAGGTATGGGGAGGCAAGAGGAATTGCTAGGAAGGATTCCCAGAGGCTAAGTGAATTTGGAGCAAGCATTGCACATTTCCATCCAGGCTATGCGAATTTCAAGAGAAGTGTAAGTTTGCCAGAGAAGACCAAATCGATTTATTGTGAGGGAAAAGGATTTTTCCAATATATTTCCAATTGAGATAAATTAATGGAGCTAAGCCAAAAAGGTTTACGACTATAATTCTCTATTTTTGTTTCATAATAATAAAACCCTCATCTGTTGCACTAGTTTTCCCTTCGAGGTTTCTCTAGGGACAATTGTCCAAAAATAATGGTGTCTATTTTATTTTGTGTGTGCATCTATTTCTCAATTACGTATTTTTATTTCTGAAACTTCGTTATGGTGAAGAATGCATCAGCGATTTAATATTTATTTTCCATCAATAATTAACGGAAGACAAATAAACTACAAACAGTGAGAAGATTAAACTTCAGCCGTTACATTCAAGAATCTTTCAAACTTTTCACCCATAACCATTAGACTTCGCGAGTCCCCTGAGGTGTGCAACATTGGTGCAGTTTCACCTCAAAGGTGAAACCAACTTGAGTCTACTAATGCCGGGACTATGCCTCTAGCCTATATACCTTGTAGCGAGACTAATATCTTATACTTGTGTAATCAGTGTTTAAAAAAACCTCACAACAATGGCATTTCACTTAACTTCAATTATCCAAATTATTTTTAACTTCGCAATATAAAACCAATACTGAGAATACACACATAAATGATACAATGGAACAAGAAGTGGAACTCCCAAAATACGTCCCCACACTTCATTTTTATTACCTCAAAAAGTTCATTTTTAATACTTCCAAATAGTTCGATGCCACAACCTTCATAAAGAAAAAACAATACAGTTGTGTTGCAGTGCTTCAGTTTGCAACCAACATCTTGTACCAAATATCAAACCCAACCCTACAGGATACCCCACAACATATGAAAACTTGCAACAATACAATGTGTCAGCACTTCGCAAAACCATAGACAAACTTCACCTCGCCCTTCCTTTGTAGCTCGCTTTACAGTGAACTCATATCATGAACTTGGCTCGTCTTCCCCTTCTTCACATGACTTCTTGTGCTCTGAGATCTTGCTTATACTTGGATTAACTACATTTCTTCGATGCTTCCCCAACTCATCTTCCCTTCCTTTTATTTATACACAACTCGCCCTCCACATGAACTGTCATGTCTTTTCCTATGGGTGTTTAGGGCGACCTACGTTCTCCCAAAGCCGCCCTTTGATCGTTTGAGTCAACCTTCCTTTCAATCATCTCCTTCATTCAAGCAGGCATACCTTGTCATGCCATTGTTTCGGTGCACCTTCGTTGTTTTATCTCGTCATTTCACTCCTGTTGACCACTACGGGTCAACTACCCATAGCAGTACACCCCCTTTTTCGTAAAAGGGATAGAGCTTGATTAACGTGTCCGTGCCATTCGACTATCATCATCATCCTGATCTTGTTATGCTGTAAACCCGGTTTGCATGTGTAAATTGTAAATAATCTTAGCAGATATGAGTTATGTATGTAAATTGCCTAGGCAAACCTAATTTTCTAGTGATAATCTACGTTCCGGAAGGTTTTTTGTCTCACCGATCCATGATCGGCAAAGTTTTCCTTCAGCCTAACCCCAAAGCCGGAATGAATTTTGTCATTGGAATCTTAAGGGAATCCTAGTGTGATTCGGTCTATGTAAAAGTAATTTGGAAATAATTCTAACTATTTGGTTAGGTTATTACAAATTGTTTGATCTACTAGATTATATTTGTGTCACAGAGCTGGGTGGTCTATGAGGGTTTCTGTCAAATGGGTTTTCCCCCCTTGAGATGTAAAATTGTAAAAGTCATGATGTAAAGTGTCTTGAGGATTAGGAAATGTTTTAATCCCGTCATAAGTGCTAAGTCCTAGGTCCTAGGTGATTTTTCCAAAGGCTAAGTTCGAGGATCCAACAATAAAAATAAAATATATAAAATAATAACAAAATAAAATAAAATTTAATTTAATTTAAAAATAAATTTAATTTAATTTAAAAAAAAATTAATTAATTAAACATAATAATAATAATAATAATAAAATAATAATAAAATCAAAATTTTGAGTAAATAAATGCAGAATTTTAATTTTTTAATATATTAAAATGCATTTAAAAATTTGACTGATGACATTAAAAGAAATCTTGATCCTCATCGACAGTCGAGATTAGTTTGACATGGATCACTCGAACTAGCCGTTGGGAATTTTTCCTTTAAATAAGGTGCTAGGGGTCACTTGACATCAGATTTTTTCTGAGAGTCTAGTGCTAAAGAAAGCTCTCTTGTAGTCATTTTTTGTGCAATAAAGAAAGACTTTGGGGTTAAAAATCCTGCTGGTGTTACTCTTCTGGAAATGTTGTAAGTTCTTTTAACGTTGCCCATTCCCACGCTGCTATTCTTACGTTTCTCGCATAGAGAACCCTAACTGCGGCTCCCTCATCCTCTACACAGTCCCTCCATTCCGCTGCCAGCAAACTTGAAACCCCACTCATCTCCAATTCTTCTTTTCAAACCTTCACGCTGCCATCCTTTGCTGGCATTGCACCCATCTCTCTGTGTGATCACCTTTACTGCCCCCTTTATCCTTTGACGTTGCCATTTTTTAACGATCTCCTTGCAGTGTCTTCCATATTCCTCCTCTCAAACGCTTCGACCTTTCATCCAGCCTTCACCTGTTTTTCTTTACACTCCACGTTGGCCATTGCTCGTACAACTCCGCGCAGCCGCCAATCCAATTTGCAAAGCAAATCTTCAGCTATCTCCATGCAAACCTGCAAAAAGGAAAACATATTATTCAAAGTGCTACCCAACATTCCCACGCAGCTTCCATTCTGCTGTCTATGCTACTCCGAAATATCTCCTCATCGCTGACCATTGCTCCAACTCCTTACGCAGCGTCCTCCCTTCTGCCGTCAATTTCCCTCACTCTCCAAGCTGCTAGATCTGCGTGCCTCCTGCATCAAACCATTTCGTTGCTCCGTCGTGCCTTCCCTTGCCCGTCGCACAGAAAATCGATTTTGGTTGATACCATGTGTACAGTTTTAGCTTAATGTATATATGTTAGCATAGTTAGGGTAGATTCAGATTTTATTTATATTGTATAGTTTAGGTTTGATTTTTTTTATTTTTTGGATTTTCATTTAGATTAAAATTTCTTTTATTTAAATTTTTAGAATTAAACTTTTATTTTTTAGATTTTAATTTCAATTAGATTATTTTACATTTCAGTAGTTTAGATTTAAAATAAAAGAAATAAAAAAAAAAAATGATTTTCTTCATGGTTTTGATAGGATTTAGTTTTAGCATTTATTATTTACTTTTTAATTTTATTTACTTAGAACTTTATATGAAAATAACAAAAAAAACAAAATTCATAAAAAACAATAAAGTTAAAAAGGGTTAGTTTATTTTTATGATTTATTTAGATTTAGTTTTAGATTTAACTTTTTTAAAGTTTGATTTTAAACAATAATCAAAAAATCAATAAAAAATTCATAAAAGCTTAAAAAGCTCCTTTTTATTTTTATTAGATTTTAGTTTAGATTAGGTTTTAGTTTAGGATTTTAATTTTGTTCCATTTTGATTTTTTAGCTTAGAATCATAAAAAAAATATTTAAAAATTTAAAAAAAATTGAAAAAGCTTAACTAAAAATTGAAAAATTCATTTTTTGTGTCTCTATGTTCCATTTTTCTATAGTTAAATGCACTTAATGTTTATTTTGAAGTTAGCTATGTGAAAGTGGTAACTAATCAGCATTTAAATTTTATGATCATTTAAAGCATTTAATTTTTCTTGAAGTTTAATTGCTAGATCATCGTTAAGGCGTTGTGCATTTGTTGAATATCTTACATTGCTTGGGTTATTTGATGATAAATGATTGTTTTACATGGCTTATACTTCTGCAACATTTAACAAATAATCATTTAATCATTAACTCCATAAGACAATGGTACATTAATTTCTAAATCAATCAAGTGCTAAAATTGCCTTGTTGTGTCTCCAAACCCAACTGGTCCACAGTTGTTCTTCATTCATCCCATAGGGTCTACCCCCTTAGCTGCGGGAGACGGCTTAAACGGAGAGATCGGGGATCAGGGTGACAGCCCACGATCTGAGTGTTGTCATAACAATCTGTGCGACAACATTTTGGCGCGTTGCCGGGGACAAAGTTTTTTCTGTCCTTGGTTTATTCAACAATCATCTTTCATCTTTCTCATCTCTCATTTGAGCTGCCAGATTCAACATTTTCTGGCATCTTTTGGATCTTTTCACCTTATCTTTTATCATATCAGCAACTACTCTTTAATTCGTTTCTTGTTTGGGTGGCGACTCCATTTCTTTTCATTTATTTTTTCCCAGACAAGAAGCCTCCTCATATCTACTTGTTGGTTGCTTTTTGGATCCTAGAATTAGATTCATTGTTCAAGTGGTGATTCAGTTGTTGTTAAAAGACATCTAGGCTTGTTTACTCGTATAATGATCATATATTCTAAACCCCCTTAGTATAATCATGAAGATGTCAAAATGCGTATTTTTGTCTTTTCTTTAGAGGGTGATGCTTTGAATTCGTTTAACAATTGTCCTAAGGATTCTTTCACTTCTTTACAAGACATTGTCAATGCTTTTAAAGATAGAAATGGTGATCCAGATAGCTCGCCTTGTGCCCATAAAATTGTGCAAAAGAATGAAAGTAATCTTATAAAGGTCCAACTGTTGATGAAAGATTCCAAAACAATTCTTCATATCAAAATGTGCCATCCACCTGTACTATTGCAGATCAAATCTATGACAGTGGAAAAGCAGGGACAAATGACAATGAAAAGGAAGATCAAAAGCAAATTATACAAGAACTAATGCTACTGATAAAAACTATGGAGATCAATCAAACTAATTACGCCAATGATGTGAGAACTTTATGCACCAACCTGGAAAAACGTAATAGGGAGATGGAGATCATGCAAAATCAGCATGCTAAGGAAATTGAGGCCACGAAAACTAATCATGACACAGAAATTAGTTTTATGCAAAGCAAGTTATCAAGCTTAGAGGAAAATATGACGACCATGAAAGCTAATCATGATAGGGAAATTAATTCTATACAAAACAAGTTATTAACTATGGATGAAGAAATGACTATCATGACATTCGATCATAATAATCAGTTGGCTACCATGCAAGCAAATCATAAGGAAGAGATAAACTCTATGCAGCATTGCTTGATGACCATAAAGGAAAATAAAGATAAAGTAATAAAAGATATGGAAGAAGAACATGCCAGGGAAATTAGTGCTATAAAGGTTGAACACTCTAGTCAGATAGATGCCATTAAAATACAGGTTTAGAGATTTCAACAATGGTCAGAGGATGAAAGAAACCAAGGAACGTCAATAGATTGGGAGCCTCCTTATCTGCTACAACAAGCTCCATCATATTATGAGGTCCTTTGTTCCATTGAAAAGTGGATAATTGAAGATGAACTGGATAAAAGGGAAATTAATAATTAAGTTGATGCTCACACGGTTAATCCACCAGTCATTGAAGATCAAGTTATAACTCATGGCACCTGTGAGATTGATCCATCATCCTTGAAAGGGCAGATGCAAAATGAAGAAAGACATGTCACGCATATCTTACATACTTCGTCTGAGAGCTTTGAAGCAGAACGTTCCACGTCATCAGTGATATAGCCAAGAAAAGGCACAAGAAAAAGAAAATGAGAAAAAGATTTGATGAATCAGACAGCCGCGAGCAGCTTGATTTTTCGGATAGGAAAAAATCCTACCATATGCAGAGTTGGACATGGCACATCCGATAAGCAGCCAACAGATTTGCCTGAAAGCAAGAAAATGCTTAGTATACACTATATTGAACACATCTAATGCCATGGGGCATCCTCTGTATTTCTAACCCTACTCCTTGTTTTTTCAGCATTTTCATTTCTGTTTTAGGATTAGATTTACTTTTTTATGTTGTTAGAGCAGTTAATAAATGAAGAGCTTATATCTTTCCTGTGCTTAATGTTATATGATGATTTTTGGATGGACGCTAATTATGTTTTGTTGTGTGTTGCATGGATGCAGATTCTGGATTCTCACATTCCTATAGCATAGCAACGTGTCCCCAAGTAGAGCTAGATGTTGACCACTACGTGTCAACTACCCATAGCAGTACACCCCCTTTTTCGCAAAAGGGATAGCGCTTGATCAACGTGTCCGTGCCATTCCACTGTCATCATCAACCCGATCTTGTTATGTTGTAAACGCATTCTACATGTGTAAATTATAAATAATCTTAGTAGATTTGAGTCATGTATGTAAATTGCCTAGGCAAACTTAATTTTCTAGTGATAATCTACGTTCCGGAAGGTTTTTTGTCTCACCGATCCATGATCGGCAGAGTTTCCTTCAGCTTAACCCCAAAACAGAAATGAATTTTGTCATTGGAACCTTAGGGGAATCCTAGTGTGCTTCAGTCTATGTAAAAGTAATTTGGAAATAATTCTAACTATTTGGTTAGGTTATTACAAATTGCTTGATCTGCTAAATTATATTTGTGTCGCAGAACTGGGTGGTCTATGAGGGTCTATGTCAAATGGGTTTTC
>APFE030664262.1:29619-89043 GCA_000404065.3 Pinus taeda
TCCATTATATCGATAGCAGCAGAGATGGGTTGGAAGATCCACCAGATGGATGTGAAGACTGCATTTATCAATGGCTTCATACAGGAGGAGGTGTACATTGAGCAGCCACAGGGCTTTGAGGTGCATGGGAAGGAGTCCCATGTGTGCAGACTGAAGAAGGCCCTTTATGGCCTGAAGCAAGCTCCTAGAGCTTGGTACTCCACGATAGATACATACTTGCAGGGGATGGGTTCCACAAAGAGTGAGACAGATCCGAACCTTTACTATATTGTGATAGGTGAGAAACCTCTCATTCTGGTGTTGTATGTGGATGACTTGGTCATTACAAGTGCAGAGAGACTCATAGAGCACTGCAAGAGAGATCTTGCGGCAAAGTTTGAGATGAAGGACATCGGCTTGATGCATTCCTTTTTGGGTTTGGAGGTGTGGCAGGAGGAGGGGCATTTCTTCCTGGGGCAGGGGAAGTATATTGTGGACATCCTTGGCAGATTCCACATGGAGGATTGTAAACCCATGTCGACACCAATGACCACCAACTAGAAGAAGCTTCAAGCTTCAGATTTCAAGTTGGTGGATCCCACATTGTACAGGCAACTGATTGGTTCATTGATGTATTTGGTGAACACTAGACCAGATATTTGTTTTGCAGTCAACACGATGAGTCAGTTTATGTGTGAGCCTAGGAAGGTTCACTAGGTGGCTACAAAACACATTTTGTGGTACTTGCAGGGGACAGTGGATTATGGTCTGGACTATAGGCAGGGAGATGGAATGAGATTGGCAGGTTATACTGATTCTGATTGGGCAAGATGTGCTTCTGATAGGAAGAGCACTTCAAGGTGCTGTTTTGGGTTGGGTTCGGCAGTAGTGTCATGGTTCAGCCGGAAGCAGCAGTCAGTAGCATTAAGTTCAACGAAAGCAGAGTATATGGCAGCCAGTCTAACTAGTTGTGAGGCCATCTGGCTTCGCAAGATGCTGTTTGGCTTATTTGGTCAGCCGTTGAGACCTTCAGTGATTTTCTGTGATAATCAAAGTTGCATTAAACTCACAGAGAATCTAGTATTTCATGACAAGTCAAAGCATATCGGGATCAAATATCATTTCATCAAAGACTATGTTCAGAAGGGAGCTGTGAAGCTTGAGTATATTCCCACTGATCAGCAGGTTGCAGATATTCTTACCAAAGCCTTATCACGGGGCAAGCATGTCTACTTCAGAGACAAGATGGGTGTGGTGAGGAACACCTTCCTCGATAAGAGGGAGTGTTGAAATTTGATACCGGAGGACAGGTGGTTCCCTAAGGCTTTGATCTTTGGCCTAGGGAAAAGTGTCAAAAAAGAATTTAATTTTTCTCCTAAAGTGACTTTATAATTTTTATAAAGTCAAATCTAATTTAAAAGTGACTTTAAGTGATAAAGTTATTAAAGTCTAATTTTAAAGTGACTTTAATAAAGTCAATTTAAAATTAGAAAGGAAAAGGACTTTCGACATAAATGACTAAGTGGGTCTTTATTAAAGTGGAGTGAATTAAAAAATAGAAAGTGAGATTTAAATGAGCATTTAATCTCAGCCCTATATCTCAATCTATTTCAGCCATTGGATTTAGGGATTCCCCAAAAGTCACTTAGGGTTAGATTAAAGAAGGGAAAGGAGGAAAAGGTCATTCACTCTTTCATGAACAGATTGAGAAAATGAGAGCAAGAGAGCAAGGGAGATTTTTGGACAGGGAGGAGAAGGATGCAACAGCTTGGCACACATTCCAAATCAGCATTTCAACAAAGTCCATACAGCTGAGTTAACACATAGTGAAAGGAAGATATTGGGCATGATTTTCTAGAGAGGCCGTACAGCAAGTGCAAAGAAATCGAGGAGCAGAAATCCATACAGCAAGTGGTTGTACCTTGGCACGCATTTTTAGGCAAATCCGTACAATTGTACTGTTGTTTTTCTGCACAAAAATCGAGGAAAATCGTACAGCAGCATTTATGGCAGCTTGCACGCTTTTCTAGGCAGTCCGTACAGCAGCATTTAAGGCTGAAATTTGGGCACAAAAATCGAGGAGGTCGTACAACATTTATTGCTGTTCTATTTTGCTGTTTGCAAGTTTTTCCAGTTGGCTGTGAGGCACGGAAAACGAGATAAGTTGTAAAATTTGCTTGTTGATTTTTTTGCTGAATATTTCTCTCACTGTAAAAAGCATTTTTTTAGAAATAAGGAGCTTTCGAACTGGTTTTCCCCAAGAGTTGTAGGGGGTTTTTCTAGGGTCACCTTGACCAAAAATCATTGTGTTTAAATGTGTTGAATGGTTGTTTGTATGTGCTGATATTTATTTCTACATTTTCCAGCGTTTTGTAATATTTCCAAAATTTGTGTTTTCAGCAAAATTTATTTTCTAGTTGTTGAATGTATGGATATGGGAAAGGGCATTTAACTATTTTGGATAAATAAGGTGAAACTGAAAACTGAGGTGGGAAATGAGAAATTTCTACATCTTGATCCTCATCGATGGTCGAGATTATTTTGACATGGATCACTTGAACTAGCCGTTGGGAATTTTTCCTTTAAATAGAGTGCTAGGGATCATTTGAGATCAGATTTTTTCTGAGAGTCTGGTGCTAAAGAAAGCTCTCTTGTAGTCATTTTTTGTGCAATAAAGAAAGACTTTGGGGCTAAAAATCTCGCTGGTGTTACTCTTTTGGAAATGTTGTAAGATCTTTTATTTGTCTACATAATTTTATTTTCAGTCATCGATAATAGCTTGATAAAGATTGATTCAGGCACAGGTATCTTGCCTGATCTCTGGGGTTTAAATGATAGTTTAGATTCTGAAATATAATGGCATGTATCTCCATTTGATCTGGATTTCACTATCGTTTTTTCCCTCTATGTTAATGGTTGATTTTAAGTTGTGCAGGAACTCTTAATTTTGAGTTTACCGGTCATTAGGGGAAGTTCTCAGCTGAACCAGCTAACTCCCGGATTGTGTTTTCTGAAAGAGCCCAGCCAGTTCTTGATCTCGGGCTTATCATTTGAAATTTTTTACAAATGCATGAAGAATTTTCTGAAGTATCTCACATTAAGTTTAAAATTCTGATAATATTACTGTGATTATTGACAAAACTGGCTGCTTAAGAGTCGAAAAATCTGTAAATACTGTAATTATTTAGTTGATTTAGGGTTTTCAGTTTTGTTTCCTGCACATATTATTTTTGGGTGTTCTATTTTTTTTGCCATTGCAGGTTGCAGGTACAGGCTTTGAAAATTTTTCAGGGTTTCCATCAGGCAATTTGGTTCAGGAAAGATTTAAAATTTTTGATCAGGTTTCTGGACTACGGGTTTGCAAACTAGTTTTCATTTTTCACCGCTGCTTGGGATTTTACTGCTGTAGAAAATTTTGAAATTTTTTTCGAAGGGATCACAGTTTTTTAACGCTGCCCATTCCCACGCTACTATCCTTATGTTTCTCCCACAGAGAACCCCAACTGCGGCTCCCTCATCCTCTACGCAGTCCCTCTATTCCGCTGCCAGCAAACTTGAAACCCCACTCATCTCCAACACTTCTTTTCAAACCTTCATGCTGCCATCCTTTGCTGGCATTGCGCCCATCTCTCCGCGTGATCACCTTTGTTGCCCCCTTTATCCATTGACATTGCCATTTTTTACCCATCTCCTTGCAGCGTCTTCCATATTCCTCCTCTCAAACGCTGCAACCTTTCATCCAGCCTTCACCTGTTTTTCTTTACACTCCACGCTGCCCATTGCTCGTACAACTTCGCGCAGCTGCCAATACAATTTGCAAAGCAAATCTTCAACTATCTCCACTCAAACCTGCAAAAGGAAAACACGTTATTCAAAGCGCTGCCCAACATTCCCACGCAGCCTCCATTCCGTTGTCTACGCTGCTTCGAAAAATCTCCTCATCGGTGACCATTGCTCCAGCTCCCTACGCAGTGTCCTCCCTTCTGCCGTTGATTTCCCTCACTCTCCACGCTGCCAAATCCGCGTGCCTCCTGCATCGAACCATTTCGTTGCTCCGTCGGGCCTTCCCTTGCCCGTCGCACAGAAAATCGATTTTGGTTGATACGATGTGTAAAGTTTTAGTTTAATGTATATATGTTAGTGTAGTTAAGGTAGATTCAGATTTTATTTATATCGTATAGTTTAGATTTGATTTTTTTTTATTTGGTTTTTCATTTAGATTTAAATTTCTTTTATTTATATTTTTAGAATTAAACTTTCATTTTTAAATTATTTCAATTCAATTTTTTTACATTTCCTGTAGTTTTAGATTTTAATAAAGAATAACAAAAAAAAATTTGATTTTCTTCATTGGTTTTTGATAGGATTAGTTTTAGCATTTATTATTTACTTTTTAATTTTATTTACTTAGGATTTATATGAAAAATTTAAAAATAAAATAAAATAAAATTCATACAAAACAAAAAAGATAAAAAGCATTAGTTTATTTTTAGGATTTATTTAGATTTAGTTTTAGATTTAAATTTTTTAAAGTTTGATTTTAAACAATAATCAATAAATCAATAAAAAATAAAAAAAATTCATAAAAGCTTAAAAAGCTCCTTTTTATTTTTATTAGATTTTAGTTTAGATTAGACTTTAATTTAGGATTTTAATTTTGTTCTGCTTTGATTTTTTACCTTAGAATCATAAAAAAATATTTGAAAATTTTGAAAAAGCTTAACTAAAATTTGAAAAATTCATTTTTGGTGTCTCTATGTTCCATTTCTCTATAGTTAAATGCACTTAATGTCTATTTTGAAGTTAGCTATGTGAAAGTGGTAAATGTTCAGCAATTAAATTTTATGATCATTTAAAGCATTTAATTTTTCTTGAAGTTTAATTGTTGGATCATCGTTAAGGCGTTGTGCATTTGTCGAATATTTTACACCGCTTGGGTTATTTGATGATAAATGATTGTTTTACATGGTTTATGCTTCTGCAACATTTAATAAGTAATCATTTAATCATTAACTCCATAAGGCACTGGTACATTAATTTCTAAATAAATCAAGTGCGAAAATTGCCTTGTTGTGTCTCCCAACCCAACTGGTCCACAGTTGGTCTTCATTCATCCCATAGGGTCTACCCCCTTCGCCTCAGGAGACAGCTTAAACGAAGAGATCGGGGATCAGGGTGATAGCCCCTAGTCTAAGCGTTATCATGACAATCTATGCGACAACAACTCCAATCACACCAACAAACTCGTCTTGGGCATGCTCTTCATTCCCTCGTTGGGCTCATTCAACCGAACTCGTCTTTCCCCAGCTTCGGTGCGCTCGGGCGGTCAAGCCTAATGGTTTGACATCCTGCCCCACTTAAAAATGGCTGTCCTCCTCGAAAACACACCTGTTCACAAACTTCTTCGCCAGGGCCCAAAGACTATCCCCTTCATCATGAACAATCTCTGACTTCCTCAATACGGAAGAATCTCGCCTCTGACATTCATACCATGTGTCTGCATGAATCACATTGTGTAAGAATTACATGTGTTAGATCCCCTCGTGCAACCAACTAACCAGGTAGCTAATCTGGTTGTAACGCCAACTACCCAAGAACTCATGCACCCAAACATATGCAACCATCGTCACATCTTCTCTGTCACACGATCCTTCCTCCAGTTCTACTCATAATGAAGCAGCCTTTAATGACACCTCATGCTTTAAAAGGGTCTCCCCATCCCAAGCCACCGACAGTGAGCCCATATCATTCATGGAATTACAAAAGATGGAGGGGTGGGGAAGTCATATGGCTTCTCTTTCTCCATCACAATGTGCCATCTCTCTGCACCTCCGAAAATGATCCTCCCATACCTGTTATGAACCCTCCATACTTTTGCATGATGTACTTCATCAAGGCTAGATAGGAACACATACCTCCACTCTATTCCACCAACTTCATTAAAATCATATCATTATGGCCGCGTATATCTGTCTCCACAGCTTCATCCTGGTCCACAGACATCCTTCCATCATCATCCTATTCTGCCAAACTCTATATCCATGCATCAACGTCTTCCTCCAAGTCAACATACTTATTCCCCTCATGTTGACCCTCATCTCTTCTACACTCTTTTGCGGTAGAGTTTGGGCATCAACCTTCTCACCTTCAATGGCCTCGCCCTCTCCCATACAAGTCCTTGTGACCATCATCTTTGCCAAATCTGGTAAACTCAAAATGCCATTTGACAATTCCTATATCAACTTCAAGTGTTTTGTCAGTCTAGACTCTACATGACTCAATCTCTCATGAAACTATTCTTCCAAGTACCCATCCTCCATACGAATGGTTGTCATCCTACATTCTTCTGCCAGAACTCCCACAATAGGGACAATAGTTGGCTCCCTCATTCCTGCATGAAGGAACAATCTCTCCAAGCGTGGTACTAGCACAACCTCCTACCATACCATAAACTCTATGCCAAGTAAAACTTCATAGTCATCCATATTTATGATAGTGAAGCCAACCTTCCCTTTCCAACTTCCAATCTTCACCGGAACATCTTCTCCTATCCCAAGGACTCTACTTCCTTCTAAACTCATCGCTTTGAGAGATGCACATTCGAAACAAACGTCAATCCCAATCTCCTAGCCACATCTTCCTTCATGACGTTGTGATACGCTTTGCTATCCAACATAACCATCAACGGACTCCTAACTACATCCATCTTCACAAAATTCAGATTTCCCCTTTTCAGATCATGTTTCGGAGTAGCACCCTTCATCGTAGCCGCTCCCAAAACCTGCGTAAAGGTGTTCTCTATCGTACTTCTCCTCTTGCTGCAAAGTTGTTGTCTCTTGCCTTAATGGACAATGCTTCGCCAAGTGATCCTCACAACAAAACCAACATACAAGAGGTTTCTTCCCCTTCGGAAGGGCACATGACTTCTTTCCATCCTCCTTCAAAGCAAGGGAAGAGACAGTAGCAGGGCTTGTCGCAGTGAGAATTTTCATAGAAATTCTCAAGAGGTTTCCCAGTGGTCTAGGTTCAGGAGAGGATGCCGAATTATGTAGTAGAGGAGGTCATGTTCTATGGTGCGAGTTAGCCATATTCCAAATGCGAGTTGGCAGAAGAGACTTCGTTTTAGTTGCTAGAGACTAGATCTATTTCTGAGGGGAAGAGCAAGTGGATATATAGGTAAGGGGAGGCAAGAAGAATTTTTGAGAAGGATTCCCAGAGGCTAAGCAAATATGGAGCAAGCAATGCGCATTTCCAACCAGGCAATGCAAATTTCTAGAGAAGTGTGAGTTTTCCAGAGAAGACTAAATCGACTTGCTGTGAGGGAAAAGGATTTTCCCAATATATTTCTAGTTGATATAAATTGTCAAAGCTAATCCAAAAAGGCTAGCAGCTATAATTCTCTAATTTTGTTGCATAATAATAAAACCCTCATATGTTGCACTAGTTTTCCCTTCAGGGTTTTTCTAGGGGCAATTATCCAAATATAATGGTGTCTTTTTTATTTTGTGTGTGCATCTATTTCTCAATTATGTATTTTTATATCTGCTACTTTTTTATGTTGAAGAATGCATCAGTAATTTAATATTTATTTTCCATTAATAATTAATGAAGGACAAATAAAATGCTAATAGTTACAATATTAAACTTCAATTGTTGCATTCAAGGAATTTTCACACTTTTCTCCCATAGCCATTAGACTTCTAGAGTCCCCTAAGGTGTGCAACATTGTTGCAGTTTCTCCTCAAAGGCTAAACCAACTTAAGTCTACTAAATTCGGGACTATGCCTCTATCCTATATACCCTGTAGTGAAACTAATATCTTATACTTGCATAATTAGTATTCATCCAAATCTTACAACAATGGCCTTTCACTTAACTTCAATTATCCAAATTACTTTTAACTCCGCATTATAAAACCAATACTTAGAATACACACATAAATAATACAATGAAACAACAAGGGGATCTCCCAAAATACTTCCCCACAGTTCATTTTTATTACTTGATAAAGTTCAATTTTAATACTTCCAAATAGTTTGGTACCACAACCTTCGTACAGAAATAACAATACAGCTCAGTTGCAGTGCTTCAATTTGCAACCAACATCTTATACCAAATATTAAACCCAACCCTACAGGATACTCTACGGCATATGAAAACCTAAAACAATACAACGTGTCGGCCTCGCCCTTCCTTTTACCTCGCTTTACATTGAACTCTCTCATGAACTTGCTCATCTTTCCCTTCTTCACATGACTTCTTGTGCTCTGCGATCTTGCTTCTTACTTGGATGAATTACATTGCTTCGATGCTTCCCAAACTCATCTTCCCTTCCTTTTATTTATACACAATTCACCCTCCACATGAACCGTCATGTCTCTTCACATGGGCTGTCAAGCCGACCTGCGTTCTCCCGAAGCCAACCTTTCTTCAATTGAGTCGACCTTCCCTTCATTCAACGCATTCGTTCAAGCGGGAATACCTTATCGTGCGATTGTTCGAGTGCACCTTCATTGTTCCGTATTGTCATGTCATTCAAATCACTTAAGTAAACTCGTCTTAGGCATTCTCTTTATTTCCTCGTTGGGCTCATTCAATTGAACTCGTCTTGCCCCAGCTTGGGTGCGCTCAGAAACTCAAGCCTGAGAGTTTGACATCCTCCCCCACTTAAAAATGGTTGCCCTCCTTGACAACACACTTATCGTAAACTTCTTCGCCAAGGCCCAAAGACTTTCCCCTTCATAATGAAAAACCTTTGACTTCATCAATTTGGAAGAATCTCGCTTCTGACATTCATCCCTTTTGTCTGCATGAATCGCATCATGTAAGAATGACATGTGGTCGATCCACTTGTGCAATCAACTAACCAGGTAACTAATTTGGTCATAAAGCCAACTCCACAAGAATGCGTGCACCCAAACATATCCAACCATCGCTACATCTTCTTTGTCACATGATCATTCCGCAACGTTGATATGGTGAAGAATGCATCAGTGATTTAATATTTATTTTCCATTAATAATTAATGGAAGACAAATAAACTACAAACAGCTACAACATTAAACTTCAACTGTTACATTCAAGAATTTTTCAAACTTTTCACCCATACCATTAGACTTCGTGAGTCCCCTGGGGTGTGCAACATTGGTGTAGTTTCACCTCAAAGGCGAAACCAACTTGAGTCTACTAATGCCAGGACTATGCCTCTAGCCTATATACCCTGTAGCGATACTAATATCTTATACTTGTGTAATCAATATTCAACCACATCTCACAACAATGGCCTTTCACTTAAGTTCAATTATCCAAATTATTTTTAACTTCAGAATATAAAACCAATACTAAGAATACACGCATAAATGATACAATGGAACAAAAAGGGGAACTCCCAAAATACTTCCCCACACTTCATTTTTATTACTTCACAAAGTTCATCTTTAATACTTCCAAATAGTTCGATGCCACAACGTTCATTAAGAAAAAACAATACAATTGAGTTGCAGTGCTTTAGTCCGCAACCAACATCTGGTACCATATATCAAACCCAACCCTGCAAGATACCGCACGACATATGAAAACCCGCAACAATACAACCTGTCAGCTCTTTGCAAAACCATAGGCAAACTTCACCTCGCCCTTCCTTTATAGCTCGCTTTACAATGAGCTCATATCATGAACTTGGCTCGTCTTCCCCTTCTTCACATGACTTCTTGTGCTCTAAGATCTTGCTTCTACATGCATGAACTACATTTCTTCGATGCTTCCCCAACTCATTTTCCCTTCCTTTTATTTATACACAACTCGCCCTCCACATGAAGTTTTGTGTCTCTTCATATGCGCATTTAGGGCGACCTACATTCTCCCAAAGCCAGCCTTTGATCGTTTGAGTCAACCTTCCCTTCGGTCATCTCCTTCGTTCAAGCAAGGATACCTTGTCTTGCCATTATTTGGGTGCACCTTCGTTGTTCAATGTCGTCATTTCACTCCAATCACTCCAGCAAACTCGTCTTGGGCACGCTCTGCGTTCCCTCGTTGGGCTCGTTCAACCAAACTCGTCTGGCCCCATTTTGGGTGCTCTCGGGCACTCAAGCATGAGGGTTTGACACCCTCCCCCACTTAAAAATGGTTGTCCTCCTAGACAGCGCACTTGTTCGCAAACTTCTTTGCCAAAGCCCAAAGACTATCCCCTTCATCATGAACAATCTCTGACTTCATCAATATGGAAGAATCTCGCCTCTTACATTCATCCCATTTGTCTGCATGAATCGCATCATGTAATAATGACATGTGTTGGATCCCCTCGTGTAATCAACTAACCAAGTAGTTAATCTGGTCATAACGCCAACTCCACAAGAACACATGCACCCAAACATATGCAACCATCGTCACATCTTCTCTGTCACACGATCCTTCCTCCAGTTCTACTTATCATGAAGCAGCGTTCAATGACACCTCATGCTTTAAAAGGGTCTCACCATCCCAAGTGACCGACAGTTAGCCCATATCACAAATGGAAATAGAAAAGATGGAGGGTTGAGCAAGTCATATGGCTTATCTTTCGCCATCGCAATGTGCCATATCTCTGCACCTCCGAAAATGATCCTCCCATACCTAGTATGAACCCTCCATACTTTTGCATGATTTACTTCATCAAGGCTAGATAGGAACACATACCCCACTCCCTTCCACCAACTTCATTAAAATCATATCATCATGGCCTCATATATCTGTCTCCACAGCTTCATCCTGGTCCACGACATCCTTCCATCATCATCCTATTCTACCAAGCTCTATATCCATGCATCAACGTCTTCCTCCAAGTCAATGTACTTATTCCCTTCATGTTCACCCTCATCTCTTCTACACTCTTTTGCGGTAGAGTTTGGGCATCAACCTTCTCACCTTCAATGGCCTCTCACTCTCCCATACAATTCCTTGTGACCATCATATTTGTCAAATTTGATAAACTCAATATACCATTTCACAATTCGTATATCAACTCCAAGTGTTTTGTGAGACTGGACTCTACATGACTCAATCTCTCATGAAATTCTTCTTCCTAGTACCCTTCCTCCACATGAATGGATGTCATCCTACATTCTTTTGTCCTGGCTCCCACAACATGGACAATAGTTGGCTCCCTCATTCCTGCATGAATGAACAATTTCTCCAAGGGTGGTACTAGCACAACCTCCTGCCCAATCATAAACTCTATGCCAAGTACAACTTCATAGTCATCCATCTAGATGATAGTGAAGCCAACCTTCCCTTTCCAACTAGCAATCTTCATCAAAACATCTTCGCCTATCCCAAGGACTCTACTTCCTTCTAAACTCACCGCTTTGAGAGATGCACGTTCGAAACAAACCTCAAGCCCAATCTCCTAGCCACATCTTCCTTCATGAAGTTGTGAGACGCTTTGCTATCCAACATAAACCATCAACGAAGTCCTAACTACAACCATCTTCACAAACTTTAGCTTTCTCCTTTTCAAATCACGTTTCAGGGTAGCTCCCTTCGTCGTAGCCGCTCCCAAAACCTACATAACTATGTTCTCTCTCGTACTTCTCCACTTGCTACAAAGTTGTGGTCTTCTGCCTTAATGGACAATGCTTCGTCAAGTGATCCTCACAACAAAACCAACATACAAGAAGTTTCTTCCCCTTCAAAAAGACACGTGACTTCTTTCCATCCTCCTTCAAAGCAAGGGGAGAGACAATAGCATGGTTTGTTGTAGTAAGAATTTCTAGAGAAATTCTCAGGAGGTTTCCCAGTGGTCCAGGGTCAGGACATGAGGTTGAATTATCTAGCAGAGGAGGTCGTATTCTGCAGTGCGAGTTAGCCAAATTCCCAGTGCGAGTTGCCAAAAGAGACTTCATTTTAGATGCTAGAGACCGAATCTATTTCAAGGGGGAATAGCGAATGGATCTAGAGGTATGGGGAGGAACGAGGAATTGCTAGGAAATATTCCCAGAGGCTAAGGAAATTTGGAGCAAGCATTGCGCATTTCGAACCAGGTTGTGCGAATTGCCAAAGAAGTGTGAGTTTTCCAGAGAAGACCATATCGAGCTGTTGTGAGGGAAAAGGATTTTTCCAATATATTTTGAGTTGAGATAAATTAACAGAGCTAAGCAAAAAAGACTTACAATTGTAATTCTCTAATTTTGTTGCATAATAATAAAACCATCATCTGTTGCACTAGTTTTCCCTTCGAGGTTTTTCTAGGGACAATGGTCCAAAAATAATGGTGTCTATTTTATTTTGCGTGTGCATCTATTTCTCAGTTATGTATTTTTATTTCTGCAACGTTGTTATGGTGAAGAATGCATCAATGATTTAATATTTATTTGCCATTAATAATTAACGGAAGACAAATAAACCACTAACAGTTAGAAGATTAAACTTCAGTTGTTACATTCGAGAAATTTTTACACTTTTCACCCATAACGATTAGACTTTGCGAGTCCCCTGAGGTGTGCAACATTGGTGCAGTTTCACCTCAAAGGCGAAACCAACTTGAGTCTATTAATGCCAGGACTATGCCTCTAGTATATATACCCTGTAGTGAGACTAATATCTTATACTTGTGTAATCAGTATTCAACCAAATCTCACAACAATGGCCTTTCACTTAACTTCAATTATCTAGATTATTTTTAACTTCAATATATAAAACCAGTACTGAGAATACACACATAAATGATACAATGGAACAAGAAGGGGAACTCCCAAAATACTTACCCACACTTCATTTTTATTACTTCAAAAAGTTCATTTTTAGTACTTCCAAATATTTCGATGCCACAACCTTCATATAGAAAATACAATACAAGTGAGTTGCAGCGCTTCAATCCGCAACCAACATTTGGTACCAAATATCAAACCCAACCCTGCAAGATACCCCACGTGTTAAAATTGGCAACTAGGGCCAAACTCCATGTGGGTCATCCTATTTATGGCAGCTGATATTTTTATTGGATCCCTCTCATCGAGAGGTGTAGGATTGATCTAAAGATCATCCAATTCCGATAAGTATTTATGAAGTTATGAATTTATTTATGTTATAAATCAAATTGTCAAGTCAACCAGAAACTTGAGCGGACTCAGACACCCAATAGACGTGTCTATTCATCATCCACGTTTTAGTATAAATTGTTGAGGACATGAAGTCATTTTAGACATGTATTCTTGAGGTGATCTCCTCTCCACGTCTTAGGTTTTTGGAGAAGGAGAGAACTAAAGAATACGTTGGCCTAGAAGGAGCCCTAACTACAAGATGATGCCCTAATCAATGCAGGCCCTATAGACGCAGTCACAGAGGATCCTTATACGCTGTATAAAGGTGATCGTAATTAGCCCTAGCCACAGTGATAAAAGGAGGCACAGCCGCAGTTGGAAGGAGCCCTACCACAGGTCCTATTACGTAGCTAAGAAGGTTTAATCACAGTCCTATATCCGCAGTTATAATAGGCTTATATATGCTGCACAAAGGAGGGCTAAACATTGTCAAAGAGACCTAATCTATCCACTATTGAAGAAGCCCTAATACATCTAAATGTAGTCCTGTTCACGCAAAGGATACCTGTTATACGCAGTCAAATGGAGCCATCCTAACACAGCAAGGAGACCTGTTATACGCAGACAAATTGTGCAACCTGTTATATGCAGTCAAATGGAGTAGATGTATCCTTGAGTGGGTCTAAGGTACAGTATCCCTATAGCAGACAACAGTACCTTGAACTACCCAAAGCTTCGGTGATGATCACAATAATAGAGAAAGTAATACTCTCCTCCTCGATGGTATTCATCTCCATGAATGAGATCAATGACAGCATGTTCCTATGGCAAAGAGGATCTATGAAATCCTACAGTAGTACTAACTCGTCATAGGAGTATAGTACAATGAGAAGATTCGGATCTGTCATTATCAACATACTTGTAACTTGATGATCTCATAACAGTATACCTAAGCGTCCTTCATTCATGACTCAGCCACACATATTTGGTGATCATTGTCTCAGTCCGGAAACACTCGTCGAAAGATGCAGCAGTAAATGATCTTGGTGATACAGTTGTGAAGACCTCAATGTTGCAACAACGATGGTTTCAGTATCAAGTAAGATCTTGTGGAACGCTGCTGTAGTAATGACAGTGATAGTTACATTCTCAGCATAATGGAAGAAGCTGTATCAAGAATGATCAGTGACAAAGTCATGATCTAAGTTCGGTAATATCTTGATCTCCTTGAAGATTCAGAGATCACCTCTGTGGTGACTTCTAAGGGACAATGATGGTGCTGCAATGATGTTATCAATGATGACAGCAGTATTGAAGATATCACTGATGTAGTAGGATGGCATGATGATGAATGAAACAGTGGGCATGATAAATAATGGACAGCATGATGATGAGAGCAGGAGCAGCTCAGTCATCAAGGTTCAACACATGTGACAGTGCAGCATGGTGTCACACAGTTATGTGCAGCAAATGGAAGAAAGGCAACACTACGATAGGTGAAGTTGTCACTTTGGAGAATCAGTTGAAGCAGAATGTCTTCAACTGATCTCATCGTTATAGGAGATGATCTATGCTCAGATCTAGATAAATCAAAGAGTTGACTTCTGTTGTAAATGTACTATCTCTCTCTTTGTTGAACTTTGAAGAACATAAAAGAAGAATTGATCAAGGGTTTCCCCACATTGGGGTTTATCCCTGGCTGAAACCACATCTTGTGTCCTCTTGTCTTGGCTTGTCTTCTGCGGTTTATATTTATGTTCTATCTACAGTTTACTTTAATGCTGATGTGATTGCTAACTGTGAAAATTTAAATAAATTGCTCTAGCATAGAACATACCTAAACTTAACACCATGCATCTGTAGCATTTTCTATATGGACATACATTTCATCATTCACAGAAGATTTAATAAGAGCTAAGGCTTTGGCATTCTTAACTTCCCATTTTGCTGGTGCAACTGCATTTGTGGGTTTATTCGGCTTAACATCTCCATCACATATTCCCTGCCATAATTCATTGTCAATGAGAGTGCTTTCGATGAGATGGTGCCATGTTTTATAAGGTTTTGTGCCTTCAACTTTGTCGGAATCAGAAAACAAATTAATCAACTTAGACATTGTAGTGTTAAGACTTCACACCACGAATCAAGTTCCAAAAAAAATCAAGATGCGCAACACAACAGCAACACACGACGCAAAAAACGAACTATCAGGGCTTGGCCTTGACCCTCTTATAGTCGTTGAAGCAGGAGAAAAATGACTGAGCTTTGCACTTGGCTCTAGTCAATTTCTCAAAAATTACAAGGTAACTTTCAAAATTTGACTTTTACAATGATGTTCTTGCAAAATTTGGTAAAAAAAAAGTTACCCCCCCTCAAAGCAAAATTACTTTGAGTTACAATGTGATGATCCCAATTAAAAATTAAAAAATAACTTCTTGAAAACAAATTACCCAACACACCTTATCTCTCCAATTTACAAATTACAAATAAAACTCCTTATTACTCCAAAAAAGTCATTGCCCTGAACATTTAAAATAACCCCACACCTTATTTCTCCAAAAAAATATTATTTTACAAATAAGAGAAAATTCTTTATCTCTCCAAATTACAAATTACAAAATGTAAAAAAACCTTATTTCTCCAAATTACAAACTACAAAAAAACACTTATGATTCACCTTATCCCTCCATCTTTTCTTTAAAACTCCCATTAAAAAAAATAAGTGAATTTTACGTGGGCTTTAAAGCATATATCATGCTTTTTTTAAAAACTACATCCTTTTTTTTAAAACAACCACATCCACATGCTCTTACGTTTATCCATGCAGGCAATTTTCAAAAATTCATGTTTATTCACGCAGGTAATTTTCAAAAATTCAATTTTAAGCTTCCAAATAAAAATTTGAAACCGCTGAATAGTTTTTACGCTGTCCTCCACGCTGGTAATACAGAGGGCTGGCTTCGCTAGCTGGCTGGCTGGTTACATTTTCCACAATGAAGATCTCCTCGGGTTTCCAAGATCGCTGGAGTTGATGATAGTTTTACTGGAACGCAAAAGAAATGTCACCGGTCACTGTAACGCGAACCAAGAGCCACTGTCTAACTGTGAAATTGGATGCAGATTCAAGATGCGGAATTCCTCCTCCGGCAAACAAATCCCATCAACCACAGTGTATTGCCTTGCCTTCACGGTGATTGATTAATTCATTTTTTGGACATCAGATCGTGTCTGATTCCTTTACAAAGAAATAATCCGTAACCTCTATGAGCGACACTGCTGCAATTTCTACGTACCAATATTCATTTTGTACCTGGGTCATATAAATTAGCTGAAGTCTTCAAGCGATAGACCAAAGTGAGAACTGTAACAATTTTAATATTTATGCCCAAGCATGCCGTTGTAGATGTGTTGTAGGCCTGAAGAACTTGAATCGAGATAAATATAAACATGAAGCAAGAAGGGGAATCACGTTGTGGCCGCAGGTGACACAAAATATGATGACATGACCGAGGGGATGCTGTGTATAAACCTTGTAACTATGTTGAGATCACCGGATGCCTTTGGCAAGCGCGAGTCTGAGAAGAAATATTCTGACGCAGAGGATGAGGAAATCTAGGAATATTCCAGACAGAGTGATCAATTGGAGGTTGAAGAGGAACATGGTTCAGTCAAACAGAGATTGGAAAATTCTCAACCCAAGATGTGTCGCATAATAGTGGGGAATAAGACCAAGGCGGCCCGGTATTCGGAAGGACAAAATCGATGTAAACCACTCTCATGAAAATGCAAAATCGATTTGCAGAATCGATTTGAATGTTTTGAAAGGAATTTAAAAAAACAATTAAAATATATAGCACAATCTTTTTCCTTTTTCTTTTTATTCACTCAAACAATTTGAAAACGTCACACAGATTTGCATTTGCTACTTTAAAAAAATGATTTTAGAATTTGCAGATCTAAAATCAATAATAAAAAAAAAATTGCAAATTTCATACCAATCATTCGCTGAACAATTTAATGGAGTTTTCCACAAACTTGTAAAGTTGGAATCTCCTCTTCACATCCACTGCAACATTACTGAAGCTCTGATACCACAATAATGGTAGAAGTGTCTTCAGACACATAATTTTATTAATCAGAAAAAACAATTACATAATTTGATTTTGCAAGAGTTTACACCTGAACAACCAAACACTCTTGCAATGAGCTACTTATAAACTCCATGTCCTAACTACCTCTAATTATGGATCACTTATTAAATAACAAGTGTCCATTTACATTAAATGCTATTCAAACCAACTAGCTAACAAATCTCTTAAAATAGGGCCTAAGATACGACACATTTGGAGAGTCATATCTAGTTAAAACAATATACTAATTCTAAAAGTATCTATTAAATAATTAAACATTCTAGAATAATAATTATTAACTTAATATCTTAAATTAATAATTATTTTATTCTAATTTTATAACCTATGATAAATTGTATTTTTGGATCACCTAACATAATTTAGAGTCAAAAAATTAATTCTTGAGAAATTAATTTCTCTAAGTGGAAAACGACAAAAAAATTCATGGGTTCTAAAGAACTTAAGTTTTGGAGGTCCCCTACCAAGGGAAAAATGGTTATTTTAAGAAAAATTGAGCTCTTGGACCTTGGTAGTTAAGTCAAGTTAAATTTTTGTGGAAATTAATCCAAAATATTTATTTTTGGATTAATAAAAAATGGTCGTTCTGAGAAATACGAAAATTCATCAAAAATAAATATTTTCGACGACAGAGATTAAAAGATGTTAAAATATTTATCAATGATCGAGATTATTTTGATGGGGATCAAGTGTTGATTTGTGTAGCTTGGGAGGTACTCCAAGACCCAGGGTTCAGGGTTTGGAGAACAAAGCGCCACAAGGGCAACTTGTGGGCTTGGAACCCAAGTATGGGGTTTTGGCACCGATCGAGATTTGGGACAAAACATTGATGGATTTACGACATGTGATGGATGAGGATGATAGTGCCTGGAAAGACAATTCCAACGCAACAAAAATTGTCTGAATCCGAGTTGTCGTTAGAGAGATTAATTTTTGAAGTTAACAAATTAATTTGATTGTCAAGTAGGCCAACTTGATATAAACACAGTCCAAAAGAAGTGTCACTTCAAATGAGACGTTGGAGCCCCTCTTTATGCCTATAAAAGGAGGACGAAGGCTCATTGTTTAGGCATCCAATAAGTGCAACATAAAGGTAGCATTGAAGAGATAAGGAACTCGGCCAAGGGTGCAGATTAGCTTCTGTTTTGGACACAGGAAGGAGGCAACTACAATAAGGAAAAGAAGGCAATGTGGAGCCTTCTAGGATTTGTTTTGAGGGCTGGTTTCTATTGCAAGAAGGCCGAGTGTGTCAAGGGCTAAACGTAGGTCAAAGGCAAGTTTATTGGGCAACAAACGAGGTAAGGGAACTCTATTTTGGGGAGGGTTGTAGGTGACAACAAGGACTGTGGTAGGCCGCAGGCCTAACCACTTCAAAACAGGGACATCGTGGAGAGGTTTTGGGGCAAATTTATACTTAGAACATCAATACGTATGTGGAGGAGTCTTATTTAGTAGGGCCGCAGAAATTAAGGGTTGTTTAGGTGCTTGTTTAGGGCTGTTGTAGTATGCCTATGATGCCCTAACGAATCACTGTCACAACAACAACAAAATAAATTTGGAGCAACAGTTTGTGCCTTGTGTTGGGTCATGGTTTTGACCAGTGTTTGGATCGATTATAGTTGCAACCTGTGGGAGCAAATTGAGAGGCTTATCTTGGTGATTGAGAGCCTCTTTTTGGAGCAGATCTCACGGTGAAGTGTTGGGTGTCATAGAGCTGGTTGGAGGGCAGTGAGTTGGCTACTCAAAGTAGCTCTAGACGAGCTATTTTGAAGGAAGAAGAGCAACTAAATGTTGGGTGAATATCGTTGCCGTAGTGCAACATTTTGATGGGCAAAAGTTGTTGCTAGCCTGGCAGATTGGAGCTTGGGAATTAGGCCTACCTAGAGAGCAGTTAATGAACCCTTGTTCATTGTATCAGACGTGACTTGCAACAGTGATAGGAGGCAACCCTCTTTTACTCTCAATGTGTAGATGCCTTGATGGATTAAGGCACTACTAGTGAGCAATACGGGAGCAAAGAATTGACAGGACAAGGTACGACATCGAAGTTGCGCAACGAAGTTTGTCATTGTATCTTGGATACCATAGACTGTTGTATTATTCAGATTTGGTTTAATATAACGAAGATTGGGATTGTACATATTGTACAATTTTGTTTAAAACTATGTATCATTGTGCATATTGATTTACTGCTTTATATTTCTGCTGTGCAAAGTAGTTTATGGTTGAGATTCTTGGTTTGGTAGCGTCAGTGATTTTAAGACTCAAACTTAGACCCAAGGTTGTGGAAATTCAACATGGTATCAGATCGTGCTTGAGCTACTTTGGAAGTAAGAAAATCAGAATTGTGCACAACAAAGTACATCGTGAGAGGGAGTTGGTCACATTGTGAGTGAAGGGTTCACTACAATGTCGAAGTTGCAAGCAGGGATTCGATATGAGGATAGGTTGGAGGGCTTGTCCAAGTATAGTCCATGGCAGGAAAGGATCAAGTTGATCTTGCAGGTCAACAGGATCTGGGATTTTGCTGACAAAGAGATCAAGAGGCCAACCGGCCCTAAGGAGTTGGAAATATGGGAATATTTGGATGCGAGGGCTAGATTGATCATCCTTGATGGTGTGAGGGAATGCCCTAATACCTCATTTGTCCGGGAAGAACACCACATATGAGATGTGGGTGGCTCTTCAAAATTAGTTCCAGAATAAGAATGAGAACTAGGTACTGGTATTAGAGGAAAAGCTGAAGGCCACCAAGATGCTAAAGGGTGAAAGCGTGGCCTAGTATCTAACGAGATTGTCTCAGGTCAAAGATGAGCTTGTTGCCACCGGTGTGACTATCTCAGATGGAGATATGGTAAGGATTGCCTTGAAAAGGGTTCATCGAGGAATGGAAGCCCTTCATCGAAGGGATCGTTGCTAAGGAGAAGCTACCAGACTGGGATAGGCTGTGGGATGACTTCATTCAGTAAGAGTTGTGAGACGAGGATCTTCAATCGAAGCAGAAAGCTTCAGATGATGATGTGGCACTTGCATCATGAATGAAGTGTAAGCACAAGAAGGACTTGAGTAAAGTCAAGTGTATCAATTGTGGCGAGATGGGTCAGTTTTTGTTGAGATGTCTGATGAAGACAAAGGGAAGTGATGATAAGAAGAAAGGAAAGTAGGTCTCCGGTGTTGTCGCTTCAGCAGAGATGGGCGATCTTGCCAAGAGATTGGAAGAGGACTTTGCTATGGTTTCTCATTTCTCGTAGAGTACTTTCATTGAGGATGGATGGTACTTGGATAGTGGTGCAATGAAGCATATGACAAGGTCACAGGATGTTTTTGAGACTCTAGCTGGATGGGACTCGAAGTTGCACATGGTGTTGGGCGACAAGAGTTAGTTGGAGATCCGACGAACGGGTGTTGTGCAATTCGGGATGGAGATAGGATGTATGATGCAGTTCCAGGATGTATTGTTTGTACTAGGACTCAGATATAGCGTGATTTCTGTCTCGATGATTGAGAGGAAAGGGTTTGAGGTCTTGTTCCAGGATGGGAAGGCAAGACTCAGGCTCAAAGGCTCTAAGTCCGATGGGATTGTATTCGCAGTTAGAGAACATGGTCTCTACAAGTTGATTGAAAAGCCTATGGATCATGGCAAAAAGCAGGTACAGGATCCAGAGAAGCAGGTGCAGGTGCAGGCTTCAGAGGAGAAGACATAGGTTCCTGAGAAGAAAGTACACTTTCCCAAGAAGGTCCAGATTCCAGAGACTCAGAAGGAGTCTAGTTCGAGAGGGAGCTTGCAAATTCAGAGGGAGACTCCGCAACCCAAGAAGAGCACGTGGTCAATGGCGAGCAAGGATGCTCCTACAATTGCCAAGAAGGAATGATGGAAAGAGTGGAAGTTACAGGATAAGAAGAAGAAGCACGTTGCTTCTAATAGTGACAGCAACACTTCCGAGGAGGGTGTAGTTCACTGTACAGGGATTATTGTGATTGTGAGTGCCATGAGTTGGGCAAGCGTTGCGAGTAGTGATGAAGATGACGAGATACTTCCTAGTATTGGAAGTACCTCCCTCGCTAAGAGGGAGTGTTGATTTGTGTAGCTTTGGAGTTACTCCAAGCCCTAGGGTTCAGGGTTTGGAGAGAAAAGCGCCACAAGGGCATCTTATGGGCTTGGAACCCAAGTATGGGGTTTTTGCACCCATCGCGATTTGGGACAAAACATTGATGGATTTATGACACGTGATGGATGAGGATGATAGTGCTTGGAAAGACGATTCCAACGCAACGAAAATTGTCCGAATTCGAGTTGTCGTTAGAGAGATATTAATTTTTGAAGTTGACAAATTAATTTGGCTGTCAAGTAGGCCAACTTGATGTAAACACAGTCCAAAAGAAATGTCACTTCAAATGAGACGTTGGAGCCCCTCTTTATGCCTATAAAAGGAGGACGAAGGCTCATTGTTTAGGCATCCAATAAGTGCAACATAAAGGCAGCGTTGAAGAGCTAAGGAACTCGGCCAACGGTGCAAATTAGCTTCTATTTTGGACACAGGAAGGAGGCAACTACAATGAGGAAAAGAAGGCAGCGTGGAGCCTTCTAGGATCTGTTTTGACTCTTGAGGGTTGGTTGCTATTGAAAGAAGGCCGAGTGTGTCAAGGGCTAAACGCAAGTCAAAGGCAAGTCTGTTGGGTAACAAACAAGGTAAGGGAACTCTATTTTGGGGAGGGTTGTAGGTGACAACAAGGATTCTGGTAGGCCGTAGGCCTAATCACTTCAAAACAGGGACAATGTTGAGAGGTTTTGGGGGCAGATTTACACACAGAACATCAGTACTTATGTGGAGGACTCTTCTTTAGTAGAGCTGCAAAAATTAAGGGCTGTTTGGGTGCTTGTTTAGGGCTGTTGCAGTATGCCTATGATACCCTAACCAGTCACTGTCACAACAACAACAAAACAAACTTGGAGCAACAATTTGTGCCTTGTGTTGGGTCATGGTTTTGAACTTTTGACCATTGTTTGGATTGATTATAGTTGCAACCTGTGGGAGCAAATTGAGAGGCTTATCTTGGAAATTGAGAGCCTCTTCTTGGAGCAGATCCCACAGTGAAGTAGTGGGTGTCATAGAGCTGGTTGGAGGACAGCGAGTTGGCTACTCAAAGTAGCCCTAGACGAGCTATTTTGAAGGAAGAAGAGCAACTGAAGGTTGGGTGAAGATCGGTGCTGAAGTGCAAGACTTTGATGGACGAAAGTTGTTGCTAGCTTGGCAGATTGGAGCTCGGGAATTAGGCCTACCTAGAGAGCAGTTGATGAGCCCGTGTTCATTGTAGTAGACTTGACTTGCAGTAGTGATAGGGGGCAATCCTCTTGGAGTCTCGATGTGTAGATGCCTTGATGGACTATGGCACTACCAGTGAGCAGTATGGGAGCAAAGGACCGGTAGGACAAGATACGACATTGAAGTTGCGCAACGAAGTTTGTCATTGTATCTTGTATACCATAAATTGTTGGATTATTCAGATTTGGTTTAATATAACGAAGATTGGGATTGTACATATTATATAATTTTGTTTAAAATTGTGTATCATTGTGCGTATTGATTTACTGCTTTATATTTCCGCTGTGCAAAGTAGTTTATGGTTGAGATTCTTGGTTTGGTAGTGTTGACCTTGCCACCTAGACCTACCTACAAGTCAGTGAGAAAAGCCTTCAACCCCACAAGGTGTGGTTGGTGGCAGGGAACTAAGAGAAGGGGCTGTCACACTAAATCCCTTCTCTCTATGTTTAAGCTATCTCCTAGGTTAGCTAAAGGGGGTGGTCCCTAATGAAAAGTTAATTTAAAAAGGATGTGAGTTTCTAGGAGAATTGTTAAAGTTAAATAGATTATCTCTTTAAGATTTATAAACAAAAAATTGATATGAGCAATAACCATCATAAGGTAAGCATGAAATACATAAACAACCAGTGCCTTCCAAGTATTTCTCTTTAAGAAATGAAATTGTATTTTGCTTAAAATGAAGTGAAATGCTTTCAAATGGAAAGCTAAAATAAACTTGAAAAGTGAAACACTAAATTGTTAGCACAAGATATTATAAATGCTTTCAAGATGAATAAGTCTACAAATCAAAGCATGGAAACTATCTTGCTCAAAATAATACAAAAATAACTCAAATGTTAGACCAAGATGGCAACAAAGTATGTTACAAAAATAATCTACAAGAGGTTAGGCCAAAGAGTATGAGCAAGCTTTCCTCTTTGACTAGTCATGACTTAGCTCTTTGAAATAGCTAGATATTGATAAATGAAGTACAATACGTAAAAAATAAAATTTTCCAAGTTTGATATTTTGATGCAAGAAATAAAATCTTTAAGAAATCTGAAAGAACCCCTATAAGACACAAATAAGATATAGATGAGACTTTGGCATTCACAACATGTAGGTTCTCCTTGAACATTTTTCAAGAATGGGTTGATTCCTCCAAAAATTTCCCCTCATGCTTGAAATGCTTGACAAAATAATGGTTCATCTACAAAACTTCACCACAAATCATTAAATCGACATGAAATTAAATAAGTATAGTGGAAAGAATTCCTAGAGATACATTTATTATCCACTAGAATATTTCTTTTCCTAAAACAAATAATTAGTTCTTATGCTAATATGAGATAGCTACATACTAACATAACTTGAAACAAGCATGGAAGAAATAATGACATGAGGAAATAAATAGAAGCATAACAACAAGTCAAGAATTTACCACACATGCAAGGAGAAGAACACCATCACGCTTACCCCAAAGACTGTTGTATTATATTGCAAGTAGTGAATACAACCCCGCGGAATCTCCTCAAGCACAATAGCTCGTATTACATGATACAATGTGAGAGCCCATGGCTGTATTATATAGAGAGTTGGGAGCAAATCCCAATGAAAAATGACAATGACAAATGGCATTGGAGCCAATCCCAATGTATAAGTGATTAAACAAGTGGCATGATGTGACAATCCCAAAGATAAATTCGAATTTGTTGAATGGAGCTCCAATGCCAAGTGTAAAAATCGAATTTTGGCAAGTGGACATCATTTCCCTTTTCCCTTATGTGCCAAATTCGAATTTTATGATGGAATGGCAAGTGCATATGGGTGGTAACCCATGTGGAGACAATTTCCCACAAAAATCTCCACCAATTATTCTCCCAAAGGTGCATTAACTTCACAAATTCGAATTTCCAAGTAAATAACTTTCTCCTTTAATGCCAGAAATTCTATTTTATTTGAGCACATGTCATTTCCTTGATTTTAGGAGTCCACATCACCTTGGGACTTGACTTTAACTCCCCCATAATTTTCGACCTCCTTTCCACAACATTTAGCATTTGTGGATATTTATTTTTCTCGATTTATTTTATTTTTCGCTTAATTAATTGCCAAATTTCCCACTAAACTTAGGAAAAGTGGGTTTTGAGGGTTCACAAGACATTTTCAGCCCATCAAAGTGTGTCATAGTATAAAGATGAGGGTGACAGGTGTAAATTTCATTACTCATACCCCATTAAACTTCTCTAGACATCACTTATTACAATTTAAATACAATTTTATCTGCAATTTTTGACCTGCGGGAAATCTAAAAAATTAAAAGATGACTACCTAGACATAACCAAATTCCACGAAATTTTTTGTGTGATCTAGTATGGTAATATATATCGACTCTAGACACTAACATGTGTTAGGGCTCAACCTTCAAACTGTCACCCCAACTTTGGGGTAAAAAGTGAGTGAAAAAACCCAGAAAATTATCCGCCTCTAAAAAAGAAGGGATAATTAATCAGATAAAAAAAACCACTCCAAGGTGTACTGATTTGCTGATCGAGTCCCAACATCTTAGGCCTGTTACATACTCAAAACTCATCATTTCTAGTATCACTTATTACAATTCCCCACAGGGTGTGGAATCTAGGTACAAGAAAGATGATGAGAAAATAGAAGTAGAGTTAAAAAGATCTGTTGAATGATGATATCTGATGGTACAAGTGTCCTCTGGATCATCCTTGGGCGTGGAGTCTTCATATAATCATCAGGTGCCACTCCGTGGTCAACATTTGGCTCCATGTGGGGATGCATGCTAGATATGAAGTGATAGTGTGCAAGAACCTAGAATCTACATCCATCGACAAAAGACATATATTAGCAGTATCCATTCAAAAATATCATCAAGTACTTAAATGAAGCAATGGAAATTTATTCTAAAAGCATAAATGACAATTTATTCATGAAATAAAATGACGAGGGTTAAGGTTAGAAATATGATACAGAAAGGTGCCCCATAACATCAGATGTCCTCAATGAACTTCATGCTAAGAACTTGCTTACTTTCAGGAAGATCCATGGGTGGTTTTTCTGATGTTCCCTGTCCAATTTTGAATATCTTAGGACTTTGATCTGTCCCAACACTGTGTTGTACATGGTCATCTGATTTACCAAATCCTTTCCGCTTTTTTCTTTTTTTCTTAACAGATTGTGATGTTGATGTTGTTGTGATCAAAGTAGATCTTTCTGCCCGATCTTGAAGATGCTCAGCTGGAAAATTCGAAGTACCCAAGACTTTTTTGACCTGCCTTTATCCATTCTGCTTCTGCCCTGACATGGGTGATGGATCAATCTGATAATTATGAACCTGATTCCCCTCAGTTTCCTTGCTATCCAAGTCTCCATCAATTAGCCATTTTTCAATGGAGTAAATAACCTCCTCATAATGAGATGAAGATTGCTTCAGTGGACCGGGAGGCTTATGATTTGTTTCTTTGTTCTCTTCCCATTCGTCATTTAACCTAAGTTGGAATTTTTGTACTTGTAATCTTTCCATTTCATCCAACCTATTCTGAAAAGTGACTTGATTAGCCTTCATAACACTTATTTCCTTGGCGTGATTTGTTTCCATGGTGTTGATTAATTGCACTTCTTTTTCTTCCATGGTGAGCAACCTATTTTGAAAACTGGCCATTTGATTAGAATGATTGACTTCCATGGCTTTTATTGCTTGTGCATTCCTCCATGGTCTTAATGAGTTGAACTTGGTTGAGTTGCATATCCTTGATCATTCAAGTCAACTTCTTGATGAGATCCTTATCATTCTCATTAGTTTTCGCTTTGATCTTTCTATCATCTCCATATTTTTCTTCAAAGGCATCAATGATTGATTCTAGAGAATCAAAATTGTTGGCAGGTAATAATATGAACCAATCCATAGCATCACTATCTAATGAAAAGATGAAAAGTCTCATTTTAATGTCCTCATAGTTAATATCATGGCACCATTTGCTCACACAAAGGTGAAAATTCCTAAGGTGAGTTCCAGTATAGATGGCATTGTTACCTAGAAAACTTGGCAACTCTTCAATAGCCTCAATGGCTTCATCCGGAATAAAGTTCGGATAGCCTAGAATGTTAGTAAAAATCACAAGGGGCGAACAAATCATTCACGATGTCATGCTCACTTGACTCTGAAAGAGAAAATGGGTACCAAAGAGAGGTTCCTGTCCAAGATTAGCAAGCAGTGTACAAGAAGCAAGCTTCAAGTAGAAATCCTTGCAGAAAATGAAATAAGTGGAGTCGCCACTTGAACAAGAATCTAACTCTAAAATCCAACATGCAAAAACCAAAAGTTAGTCGATTTCCCAGATACAAGAAGACTTGTCCCTGACAATGGCGCCAAAAATGTTGGCCCTGCCGCCTACACCTACCTACAAGTCAGTGAGAAAAGCCTTCAACCCCACAAGGTATGGTTGGTGGCAAGGAACTCAGAGAAGGGGTTGTCACACTAATCCCAACTCTCCATTTGAACTATCTCCTAGGTTAGCTAAGGGGGGTGGTCCCTATTGAAAAATTAATTTAAAAAAGATGTGAGTTTCTAGGAGATTAGAGTTAAATAGATTATGTCTTTAAGATTTATAAGCAAAAAATTGATATGAGCAATAACCATCATAAGATGAGCATGAAATACATAAACAACTAGCGCCTTCCAAGTATTTGCTCTTTAAGAAATGAAATTGTATTTTGCTTAAAATGAAGTGAAATGCTTTCAAATGGAAAGCCAAAATAAACCTGAAAAGTGAAACACTAAATTGTTAGCACAAGATATTATAAATGCTTTCAAGATGAATAAGTCTACAAATCAAAGCATGGAAACTATCTTGCTTAAAATGATACAAAAATAACTCAAATGTTAAACCAAGATGACAACAAAGTATGTTACAAAAATAATCTACAAGAGGCTAGGCCAAAGAGTATGAGCAAGGTCTCCTCTTTGATTAGCCATGACTTAGCTCTTTGAAATAGCCAGATATTGATAAATGAAGTACAATACGTAAAAAATAATTTTTTCCAAGTTTGATATTTTGATGCACGAAATAAAAGCTTTAAGAAACTTGGAAAAAACCCCTGCAAAACACAAATAAGATATAGATGAGACTTTGGAATTCAAAACATGCGGGTTCTCCTAGAATATTTTTCAAGAATGGGTTGATTCCTCCGAGAATTTTCCCCACTCTTGAAAAGCTTGACCAAATAATGATTCATCTACAAAAATTCACCACAAATCATTAAATCGATATGAAATTAAATAAGTATAGTGGAAAGAATTCCTAGAGATACATTTATTATCCACTAGAAGGTTTCTTTTCCTAAAGCAAATAATTAATTTTTATGCTAATATGAGATAGCTGCATACTAACATAATTTGAAACAAGCATGAAAGAAATAATGACATGAAGAAATAAATAGAAGCATAACAAGTCAAGAATTTACCACACATGCAAGGAGAAGAACAACATCAGGCTTTACCCCAAAGACTATTGTATTATATTGCAAGTAGTGAATACAATCCTGCAGAGTCTCTTCAAGCACAATAGCTCGTATACATGATACAATGTGAGAGCCCATGGCTCTATTATTTAGAGGGTTGGGAGTAAATCCCAATGAAGAATGACAATGACAAATGGCATTGGAGCCAATCCCAATGTAGAAGTGATTAAACAAGTGGCATGATGTGACAATCTCAAAGAGAAATTCAAATTTGTTGAATGGAGCTCCAATGTCAAGTGTAAAAATCGAATTCTGGGAAGTGGACATCATTTTCTTCTTCTTTTATGTGCCAAATTCGAATTTTATGATAGAATGAAAAGTGTTTATGGGTGGTAACCCATGTGGGGACAATTTTCCACAAAATCCTCCACCAAATATTCTCTCAAATCCTCCCAAATGTGCATTAACTTCATAAATTCGAATTTCCAAGTAAGCAACTTTCTTCTTTAATGCCAGGAAATTCGATTTTATTTGAGCACACGTCATTTCTTTGATTTTAGGAGTCCACATCACCTTGGGACTTCACTTTCACTCCCTCATAATTTTCCACCTCATTTCCACAACATTTAGCATTTGTGGATATTTATTTTTCTCCATTTATTTAATTTTTGGCTTACCTAATTGCCAAATTTCCTATTAAACTTAGGAAAAGTGGGTTTTGAGGGTTCAAAGACATTTTTAACCCATCAAAGGGTGTCATAGTAGAAAGTTGAGGGTGAGGTGTAAATTTCATTACTCATACCCCATACAACTTCTCTAGACATCACTTATTACAATTTAAATACAATTTTATTTGCAATTTTTGATTTGCAGGAAATCTAAAAAATAAAAAAATGACTACCTAGACCTAACCAAATTCCACGAATTTTTTGTGTGATCTAGTATGGTAATATACATAGATTTTAGACACTAAGATGTGTTATGGGCTCAACCTTGAAACTGTCGCTCCGACTTTGGGGTAAAAAGTGAGTGAAAAAATTTAGAAAATTGTCTGCCTCTGAAAAAGAAAGGATAATTAGCCAGATAAAAAAAACACTCCAAGGTGTACTCATTTGCTGATCGCGTCCCAACATCCTAGGCTTGTTACATACTCAAAATTCATCATTACTAATATCACTTATTGCAATTCCCTGCAGGGTGTGGAATCTGGGTACAAGAAAGATGATGAGAAAATAGAAGTAGAGTTAAAAAACTCTGTTGACTGATGATATCTGGTGGTACAAGTGTCGTCTGGATCATCCTTGGGCATGGAGTCTTCATATAATCATCAGGTGCCACTCCAGTAGTCAACAGGTAGCGTCAGTGATTTTAAGACTCTAACCTAGACCCAAGGTCGTGGAAATTCAACATCAAGCCAACTAGCTGTTATTTTCCACTTGGAGGATTTATGTAGAAATTAGAAGCCATTTTGGTTCTCAGGTCACGATGAAAAACTCTGCCTCTGGTGTATGTAATTTTGTAACATTGGTATTGGTCCATTGATCTGCTGGGAACGTTTGAAATATCATAATAAAAGGCTTTGGGGTTCAATTCATGGTGTTCTTTGTCCGATGATCTGTGGTATGTGTTGGTTATGTGCTTTCCTATATTGTACTTCAAATTTTATAAGCTTGTTTATTCATTAGATAGTGATAAGAACATTCTATTGGTAGATTTTGGGTTTATCTTAGGTGATCTAGTGTGCCATATGTCTAACAAGTTTGATAGAAGAATTATATAGAGTTTGCAGGCACACCGACCCTTGGGCTCCATGTTCACAAACTTTGGAGGGCCGACCTTGTTTGCACTCTAGGTATTTTTCTATGGTTTTCTTACTTCGCTAATGCTGTGGGAAATTCCATAACTTTCGAATCACATTTGATCTATTGTCATTAATCATTTAAAAAATTTCATTTCTCAAAACTATTTTATTTTCACAAGCATTGTATATTTGTATATATCTTGTAAATTATTTTTGTAGAATAGTTTTTTGTAAATAAAATTTTCTAACTCTTGTTTTGCAACTATTAGGGCTTGGTGTTTATTTTTTTCGATTTTGTATATATTGGGGTTTTGGGTAAATTTATTTTTCATTTGTGTAGGTGAGATTCAAGCTACTCCAAAGGATTTGCAGGGGTTTTGAGCTAGATCTAGGCCCTTGAGGGTAAGATCTAGTGTCTATTCTATTTGTAGTGCAACTGAGCACACTTGAAGAACTGAAGCGAATTCACATTTTGGCAAGGGTTTATATGGTTTTAGGGCCTTCCTAGCCCCAAAGTGGCCCTCTGACCTAGACGTTAGCCATACTGGTGAGCCGCTGGCCTATTCTGGGCCAAAAGCCCTTGTTGTCCCCCTCATTTCACCTGATGTCACCTTTTTTGGGCCTTCTAGGCCTGGGCGCAGGCCTTAATGACCTCTTTCCTCGCTTGACCTTCTTCCTCCTACCTCGACAACCCTCTGGCCCTCTCACCTCTGCCGCTGCTCTTTCCCTTTGTGTCGCAGGCCCTACAGGGCTTCTTTCACTCATGACAGTCCTTGTTGGGCCCCTTCTAGCCTAATGCAGGCTTATTTGACCTTGTATCCCCTCTTTTCTAGCCCTAATCTAGCCTTGTAACCTTATCTTAGTCATTGTTGGATGATCACTTGATTTCTGAAGCTAACACTTCGTGTTTTGTAGCAAACTTGGTAAAAGTTTGTGGTTGCAGGTGGCCTAACTACTGAAGAAATCTTGTGCAAGGCTTCTAGTCTTCTTCTAGGCGTATAGCCTAATTGGTTTGCCTCCTAAACTCTTCATACCCTCACTGTTTCGCTACAGCTCTCTAATCCTTTCCTAACAATGGTAAAAACCTTTATTCGGAGCCCTAAAAATCATTGACAAGTTCCCTAACATATGAATAAATCACTTGCATACTTGGGGAATCATTTATTTGGCATACCTCATGAATTTTTTTGGTGACTGTCCATTGTCTAAAAGAAGCATCATAAGGTATGATATAAACAAGCATCATAAGGTCTGATATAAACAGTGACATAAGCATCTCCTCATCGCTTGCATTCTACATTAAGAGGAAGTATTAATTTTGGCATTATTTTGGCATTGGGCATTAGTAACTTACTTCTGTCCTAAGGTTTTATTGCTGCTCTTTAATGTTTCTTGAAATGGTTAATTGCATATTATAACTAACATTGAAGTGAATCTATTGTTGCATGCTACATTGTTTCTATTGTTTCAAGAGCAGTAACATATTTTTGTCTTGTGTGATCCCAATAAAGTTCCAAGCTTGCACTAATAAGGTCACTCTTTAATCTCATAATTCAATAATCTTGTTGAATGATTTCTTGAGTTGACAAATCTAAGAGTTTATTGGATATTGGTCTCTCTTGTTTCTCTCACACATTGGTATTAAAAATCTAAGTGTTCTTAACTAGAGGGCTTCTTAAGTTTTTTTTTTAGAGGTGGTTCACGGGTGGCCGCTACATCCACGGAAAATCTGGGCAGATCAACCCCCAAGGGAATCTTTTAAAGCCCTTCGGCCATACTAGCAGGGCCTAACCCCAAGGGCGTTGAGGAGAATTGACCCTGTGTCCTCCCAATCGGCGAGGTACTTAACAACGGGGACTCGACCTAACCCTTCGGGCTTGAGGACTTGTTAAGTTAATTGAATATCCCTTGAATAATTGGCATTAAGGAATTTAATTACAATATTGACATTATCTTGTTGACATATCTTAGAAGGATTCTAAAGAATATTGATAATCTTGTTGCTTCTTTTGAATAATTATCATTGGCTAATTGTCTTAAGTTGATAACTGCTCTAATTGTCATTAGATTTATGGTTCATGTTCAAAGTGGGCATCCATTGTGAGCTCTATATTGGTGAATCACTGTGAAGAGCATCTATCTTGTTTATCTCTTGTATCCTGTTGGAACTTGTAAAAATTGGCACATATTCCTGTGGTTGAGATTGTCTCTTATTTACCATTGTTAAGTACTTATTGTCGTAACTTAATATCAATCATAACTAGCGTACTTAAAGGAACATTAAACAATCTCAAAACTAGTATTGCATTAATAATTTACCTCCAAGCATAAGCTTCGTTGATAAAAAGATTAGAACACCCTTTCATCTTTGTTTGAGAAGTCTAGCTCCTCTAGGATTTAAAGTGGCGACCTTGCAGTCATTAGAGCCATAGTCTCTACAGCACCGGAGGCATCGGGTCTGTTAGATTTGAAGGAGAGGGATCATTAACCGAGGCCTTGCTTGCTTCACCTTGACTTCTCTCTGCCACTTACGTTAGAGGCTAGGCCCAATATAGATAAAAGTCAAGGGATACACTTGGTCAGACATCTAATTAAAATAAACCAAGATTCTTGCATTTCACCTAGTTTGTAGGATTTGCATTTCATCTAAGATATTCAAGAATCCATTAAGCAACAATTGTTCATCCGATCATTTGGTCTTCAATTGATATAAAGCAAGTGGTTGACTCCATAAGGCACTGGTCTCACAATTAATCAAATCTAATCTCATAACTTGCTAAAATTAACCAAGTTGCTAGGCCATTCAATCGTTTCTCCTAGACTTATTGGTTGCCAACTTGCCCTTCATCTTCACATTCCATAGGGACTATCCCCCATAGCTTGTTGTTAGAACGAAGAGGTCGAGGATCAGAGTGACAACCCCCGACCTGAGTCATTGTCGCATTGAGCCTATACAATCTAAGCGACAACAGGTATTGTGGCAATAACCTAGATGGTACCTAGATCCCTGAAAGATCTTGGATTGATACTTTGGCAGTGATTTAGATGGTATCTAGATCCCTAAAATAGTATATGCTAGATATGATGTTGATCCGACTCTTCTTATGAGAATTTTTCAAAGTGAGTAATGTCCTTGTACTGGTTGGACAATTATGAATACCTCCCTAGTTAAGAGGGAGTGTTGAAAATGTAAATAGTATTGGTCTTCATAATTGTCATTTGACTCATGTAATGATGTAATTTTTATTTACTTATCAAAAGGAGAAAGAAAATGATCAAAGATAATTATTTCTGTAAAGAAATGTAGCACGACTCTTATAAGACCGATGAGTACCTGTGGGTTTGGATGGGTTTTATAGCGAGATGGGTGACTCGCATAGAACCCGCGGTTTCTTCCCGTACCCGCCAAAACCTGCATAAAACTCGGCTACCCGCATTGACTTGTGAAGAATCGCATATGACCCGCATAGGACCTGCATTGAACCCGTGAAGAATGACATATGACCCGCATAAGACCGGTGGAGACCCTCAAAGTTTGATTTTTTATTTTTATTTTTATTTTTTATACTTAAATTTTTCATATTTTAAATTTTTCTATATTTTGTCGAGTCTTATACAAGTCGTTCCCGAGTCTTATACGGGTCATCGAGTCAATAGTGAAACGAGTCTTATACGAGTATGAGTCATGCAACATTGTTGTAAAGCATGTGTTTCATGCTCAAGTCTTTTGTCTCTAGGTCAAGCATTCATTTAATGCTTCTAAGGTTTACATGAGTCAAAGAGTCCTTGTCTTATTGTAAAAGACCCTTTTGGGCATGTTGACCATTACGTGTCAACGACCCGTAGTAGTACACCCCCTTTTTTTACGCAAAAGGGATAGCTCCTGATCGATGTGTTCGTGCCGTCCAACTATCATCACCAGCTTGATCATCATCTTATAATGTAAACCCATTCTGCATGTGTATAATGTAAATAATCTCAACAGATCCGTGTCATGTATGTAATTATCTAGGTAAACTTACCTTTTTGGTGACGATCTACATTCCGGGAGGTTTTTTGTCTCACCGATCCATTCTCAAATGGTTGACAAAGTTTTCCTTCAGCCTTACTCCAAAGCCAGAATGGATTTTGTCACTGGGACCTTAGGGGAGTCCTAGTGTTCTAGATCGAGTCTATGTAAAAGTGATTTGGGAATAATTCTAACTATTTGGTTAGGTTATTTTATTACAAATTGCTTGGTCTGCTAGATTATATTTGTGTCCCAAAATTGGGTAGTTTGTGAGGGTCTTTTGCAAATGGGTTTCCCCCTTGAGATGTAAAAAAAGTGAAAATCATGATGTAAAGTGTCTCGAGGGTTGGACAAATAATTTATCCCCTCATAGGTTAATTAATTAAATTTTCTTGCCAAAATTAATTAAAATTCTGAGCCAGAATTTTAATTAATTCTAGGTCCTAGGTAAATTTAAATTCTCCGAAGGCAAAATTTGTCGGTCCTTAAAAATTAAATTTTAAGAGGTCCAGGGACTAAGGCAAATTGATTATTTTGCTAAATTTTAAGCCTTTGGTCCCTAGGGTTAAGTCAAAGTCAAAATTTTGAGGAGATTAATTAAAAAATTTAAGTTTTGAATTAATTAAAATGCATTTAATTGAAAAATTCAAATTTCCTCAATAATTTAAAATTTCGACGGATTAGATTAAAAGAAATTTTAATCCTCATCAATGATCGAGATTGCTTTGACGAGGATCACTCGAACTAACTGTTGGAGGATTTATCTTTAAATAGGAGGTCATTAAGCAGTCAATTCATTCGATCTCTGGATCATGTACTAAGCAAAAAGCTCTCTTATAATCTCTTTTATGAGCAATAAAGAAAGACTTTGGGGTTAATTTCTGTTGGTGTTACTCTTCGTGGAAACACTGTGAGATGTGTCATTTTCATGCATAGATTTCTTTTTAGCCATTGATGACAACTTTCTGAAGAATGATTTGAGTACATGTATCTTGCTCAGTCGTTGGGGTTTGAATGATAATTTAAGTTTTGAATATAAGAGCAGGTATCTCTATTAAATTTGAATCTTATTATTGTTTTCTCGCTCTATGCTGATGGCTGAATTGAGCTTTGCAGACAGTCTTGATTTTTAGATCATCGGGCATTCGAGGAAGTTCTCGGTTGAACCAGCCAACTCTCGATCCGTGTTTTCTGAAGAGCCCAGCTTAAATTTGATCCCGGGCTTATCATAAAATATTTTTTATGGGTAATGCATGAAGGGTTTTGAGCTCAGTACCTCCTTTAAAATTCAAAAAATTTAATTTTTCTGTGCTGAATCGATAGATCTGGCTATTGAGAGCCTCAGATTATCAGATCTGTGAGTGGAGTTGAATTCGCACTCCTTAGATCTGATGGCTCTGACATTCATGTACATAGATCTGTAATTATTTTTGGTTTTCTGACTTGAGTCTTTCTGGGTTTTTATATATATCATTTGGGTGTTTTTTGTTGTCTTGCAACTACAAATCTGAAGGAGAAAACTGTGTAGAGTCCAGATCTAGGCCCCGGAGGGTAAGATCTGGATCTCTGGGATTCATTAAAATCGTTTTCCAGGGATATTGTTCGGACATTTTTCGCAGTCCAGGGGTTTAAATTTATTAATTTTTTAATCTGGAAAATTTTTAAGGGCTTCACCAACAAATCTGAAATAGAAGTATAACATTTTAATCAAGGTTTTCTGGAAATTTTTTGGGTTCTTCGGCTACCGCTTTCTACTGGGTTTCTCTCTGTCTGCCTTTTGAAGGTTTTTTAGCAGAAAATTTTGGAAGTATTTTCGCTGCCTAGGGTTTTCTGCTTTTTGCAGCATCTTCTCCTTCTCCCTGCGTTTTTCCTTGCTGTTGCATTCTTCATCTTTCATCATTCCGCTGCCAAACCCTTCTTCATATTGTTGCCTTCATTGCAGTCCTTTCATCCATTCCCGCATACTTGCAATCAAACCCTCACCCTCACTGTCCACGCGTTTATATTGCTGTTGCATTCTTCATCAACCCTCTCCACGCTGCCAGATTGAAATTAGCTCCAAACCCGCAATCCGCATATTTGTTTTTTTATTTGCAGCTCCATTCGTGCTTCCAGATCTATCTCATCCGCTGCCCACATGATTGTCTTTCTCCTTGCGGCTATCCTTTCCTTCCAATACGCAGCCATCACCGTCCAGCTCTCCCTGGCAACCCATTCCACTTTGCCTGTGCGTAGCCTCCATCGCAACTCCTCACGTGGTCCTCTAAGCCTGCTAAATCCTCCATTGAATCCATTCCTCAAGCCTGCAAGCTTCTCTCCTCAAACTCCCGCGTGGTGTCTTCATTGTCAAGCAAAGCTCCAGCTCTCACTTGCAACCCTGCACACGATAGCAAACAAAAGCTTTCGATTTTTAATTTTTTTTTTGTATGCTATGTGTTATGTTTAGGTTAGTTCTTTTATATTTGTTTAGGATTTAAGTTTTGGTTTCTTTTTTTTTAAAAGCTTCCAATTTCATTTTAGTGTGATTCATTAAAACGTTAAAAGTTTAAAAAATTATGATTTTTGTTTTAGGTTTTTTATTATTTTGATTTCATTTTTTATTTTGATTATATTATTTTTTTATTCAATTCTAAAATTCTAAAAATTAAAAAACTAAAAATTAAAAATTAAAAAATTACATTTAAATTCATTTAAAAAATTAAAAAAAATTCTAATCTCTAAAATTTAAAAAACTAAAAATCTAAAGTATTTAAATAAATATATAAATCTAAATATTTAAAAAAAGATAAAAATATAAAAAATCTATAAAACAAAAAAATTAGAATGTTAAAAAATTCTAAAAATTTTAAATTTTATGACTAAGGAGTTAAAATAAATTAAGGGATTTATGCTTAAACATTAAAATTTTTAATGTGGCCTATGGCTCATTAAAAATTCGATTTTTTAACCCGTTGATTTGTTTCATTTATTTAGTTATTACCTAAGGAATAATTAAGATTTAAATCTAAAGTTCCTTGGTGTTATCTAGTGATTAAATGCATTTTCATGATTTTTCTATGGTCAAAGTGTGACTAGCGTTTTAAATCATATTGGCTGTTGGAGAAAATTGATTTATTCTAGATCTTGGTCATTAACGAAAATCATTAAATCTGGAATCTCTTGCATTATACAATTTTAAGCGTTTATATTGATTATTCACGATTGTCATTATTCGTCAAATATTGGAAAAATTGTTCTGAATAACTTATTTTACTTAATCTACAGTTAATTGAATATAAAAGGCACTAGTTTGTAATCATTTCTATCTTGTGGTCATGTCTTGGTTAAATTAGTGTTTAATCTGTTCATCTAAGTTAATCGAGATTCGTTTATTTTCGTCAAGTTGTCCATCATTAAAATCTCCTAGAGCCCGTGATCCACAGGCTTTCTCATCCATTTACCTTAGGGACTACCCCCCTTGACTTGCCTAGGAGAGAGTCTAAACAGAGTGAGTAAGGATCAAAAGTGACAACCTTTACTCTGAGAGTTGTCGCAGTGCCTAGACACTTTGTGCAACAACATTTTTTGGTGCCGTTGCCGGGGATAGAGTTTTTCTGTCCTTAGTTTCTCGACATCGTTTTAATCATCTCATATTTTCCGCCATTCATTCGCTGGTCAACCAACACAACATTTCCTGGGGTCATTTGATCTTTTCATCGCCCTATGTTTCATCATCTCATTAATCGTTTCATCTCCACCTTTAGCACCTGGACATTTCGGTTCGTTTCTTGTTTGGGTGGCGACTCCACTTCTTCCATTTATTATTTCTCAGACAAGAAGTCCTCCCTTGTATCCGGTTGTTTGCTGCCTTTTGGATCCTAGAGTTAGATTCATGTTCAAGTGGTGACTCCACTTCTTTCATTTCTTAGAAGAATTTCTACTAGAAGCTCGCTTCTTGTGGATCTCTTGACTTTCTTGAGTAAGGGTCTCTCTTTATCATCCATTTTGTCCCTCATCATTCCTTCATGCAATTCATCATGGATGATTCATTTACCCCGTGTCATTTTACTAATTTTCTCCATGATATTCCGGAAGTGGCCATTCATAAATTGTCTTCGTTTTCGGATGGTGATTCAATCGTTGTTAGAAAGCATCTATGCAGGTTTACTCTTACAATACTCAGATATTGTAGTTCTCCACAATATGATCATGAAGATGTCAAAATGCGTCTATTTGCCTTTTCTTTAGAGGGTGATGCTTTGAATTGGTTTAATAATTGTCCTGAAGATTCTTTCGCTTCTTTATAAGACATCGCCAATGCTTTTATAGATAGATATGGTTATCAAGGTAGCTCGCCTTGTGCCCTTAAGATTATGCCGAGAATGAAAGTGATCTTGTAAAGGATCCAACTGTTAATAAAATATTTCAAGACAATTCTCCATATCAGAATGTGCCATCCACTTGTACCATTGCAAGTCAAATCCATGATAGTGGAAAAACAGGGACAAGTTGTCAAATCGGTGTCAAGTTTCAACAATGAAAGGGAAAATGATAAGCAAATTATAGAAGAACTAAAGCAGTTGGTTAAAGACATGCAGTTCAGTCAAACGCAACTGGTAAAAAATATGGAGCTTAATCAAGAAAAAATTGTAATTGATTATGTCAAGGATATGAAAACTTTATACGCTCAACTAGAAAAATGTAATGAGGAGATGGAAATCATGAAAATTATGAGAACTTTATACGCTCAACTAGAAAAATGTAATGAGGAGATGGAAATCATGAAAATTAAACACTCCGATCACGTAACCACCGTAGTAGAAAAGTGTGCTCAGAATATGGAGGATATGAGGACCGACATGCAGAAGGAAATGGAAACCATGAAGGCTAATCATGGCAGATAAATTAATTCTATGCAAAGCAAGGTATTAACTATGGATGAAGAAATGACTATCATGAGATTCGATTATAATAATCAGTTAGCTATCATACAAGCAAATCATGAGAAAGAGATAAACTCTATGCAACATTGCTTGGTGACCATAAAAGCAGATAATGACAACGTAATAAAAAATATGCAAGTTGGTCAAATATGTCTTAAGAATAAGTTATTGACCATGGAGGAAAACCATGCCAAGGAAGTCAGTGTTATGAAGGTTGAACACTCTAACCAGATGGATGACATAACAATACAGGTACAAAAATTTCAGCATCGATCAGAGGATGAAAGAAACAAGGAAACGTCAATAGATTAGAAGCCTCCTTATCTGCTACAACAAGCTCCATCTTATTATGAGGAGGTCATTTGTTCCATTGAAAAGTGGTTAATTGAAGGTGACCCAGATAAAATTGAAATTGATAAGAATCAGATTGATGCTCACATGGTTAATCCACTAGTCATTGAAGATCAAGTTATAACTCATGACACCTGTGAGACTGATCCATCATTCTTGACAGAGTAGACGCAAAATGAAGAGAGACATGTCATGCATATCTTACATACTTCATTTGAGAGTTTTGAAGTAGAATGTTCCACATCATCAATGATAGAGCCTGCCACAAAGAAAAATCGCAAGAGAAAGAGAATGAGAAAGCGATTTGATGCATCAGAAGGCCGCGAGCAGCTTGATTTTCGAATAGGAAAAAGTCCTACTGTCTGCAGGATTGGACATGGCACATCCAAGAAACAACAGACATATTTGCTTGAAAGCAGGCAAATGCTCAGTATGCACTATATTGAACGCATCTGATGCCATGGGGCATCTTTGTATTGTATTTCTAACCTTATACCCTGTTATTTTAGTGTTTCATTTTGTAGTCAGATTTTTGTTTTTCATGTTATTAGGATAGTTAATAAATGAAGAGCTTATATCTTTCCTGTGCTTAATGTTATATGATGATTTTTTGGATGGACACTACTTATGTTATATTGTGTGTTGTGTGGATGCAGATTCTGGATTTTTACATTCCTCCAGTGCAACAACGTGTCCCTAAGTAGAGCCAGATGTTGACCACTATGTGTCAATGACCCATAGCAATACACCCATTTTTTTCGCAAAAGGGATAATGCCTGATCGATGTGTTCGTGCCGTCCAACTATCATCACCAGTTTAATCATCATCTTATAAAATAAATCCATTCTGCATGTGTATGATGTAAATAATCTCAGCAGATCTGTGTCATGTATGTAATTAGCTAGGTAAACTTACCATTCTAGTGACGATCTACATTCCGGGAGGTTTTTTGTCTCACTGATCCATTCTCGAATAGTCGACAGAGTTTTTCTTCAGCCTTACCCCAAAGCCAGAATGGATTTTGTTATTAGGATCTTAGGGGAGTCCTAGTGTTCTAGATCGAGTCTATGTAAAAGCGATTTGGGAATAAGCCTAACTATTTGGTTAGGTTATTTTATTACAAATTGCTTGGTTTGCTAGATTATATGTGTCCCAGAATTGGGTAGTTTGTGAGGGTCTTTTGCAAATAGGTTTTCCCCCTTGAGATGTAAAAAAAGTGAAAATCATGATGTAAAGTGTCTTGAGGGTTGGAAAAATAATTTATCCCCTCATAGGTTAATTAATTAAATTTTCTAGCCAAAATTAATTAAAATCTTGAGCTAGAAATTTAATTAATTTTAGGTCCTAGGTAAATTTAAATTCTCTGAAGGCAAAATTCGTCGGTCCTTAAAAATTAAATTTTAAGAGGTCTAGGGACTAAGGTAAATTGATTATTTTGCTAAATTTTAAGCCTTTGGTCCCTGGGGTTAAGTCAAAGTCAAAATTTTGACGAGATTAATTCAAAAATTTAATTTTTGAGTTAATTAAAATTCATTTAATTGAAAAATTCGAATTTTCTCAATAATTTAAAATTTCGACGAATGAGATTAAAAGGAATTTTAATCCTCATCAATGGTCGAGATTGCTTTGATGAGGATCACTCAAACTAGTCGTTGGATGATTTATCTTTAAATAGGAGGTCATTTGTCAGTTAATTCATCTGATCTCTGGATCGTGTACTAAGCAAAAAGCTCTCTTGTAATCTTTTTTATGAGCAATAAAAAAAGACTTTGGGGTTAATTTCTGTTGGTGTTACTCTTCGTGGAAACACTATAAGATGTGTCATTTTCATGCATAGATTTCTTTTTAGCCATTGATGATAGTTTTCTGAAGAGTGATTTAAGTACAGGTATCTTGCTCAGTCGCTGGGGTTTGAATGATAATTTAAGTTTTGAATATAATAGCAGGTATCTCTATTAAATTCGAATTTTATTATCATTTTCTCGCTCTATGTTGATGGCTGAATTGAGCTTTGTAGACAATCTTGATTTTTAGATCATTGGGCATTCGGGGAAGTTTTCGGTTGAACCAGCCAACTCCCGATCTGTGTTTTCTGAAGAGCCCATCTTAAATTTGATCCCGGGCTTATCATAAAATATTTTTTATGGGTAATGCATGAAGGGTTTTGAGCTCAGTACCTCCTTTAAAATTCAAAAAATTTAATTTTTTTTGTGCTGAATCGATAGATCTGGCTATTGAGAGCCTCAGATTATCAGATCTGGGAGTGGAGTTGGATTCACACTCCTTAGATCTGATAGCTCTGACATTCATGTACATAGATCTGTAATTATTTTTGGTTTTCTGACTTGGGTCTTTCTGGGTTTTTGTATATATCGTTTGGGTGTTTCTTGTTGTCTTGCAACTACAGATTTGAAGGAGAAAACTGTGTAGAGTCCAGATCTAGGCCCCGGAGGGTAAGATCTGGATCTCTGGGATTCATTAAAATCATTTTCTAGGGATATTGTTCGGACATTTTTCGCTGTCTAGGGGTTTAAATTTATTTATTTTTTAATCTGGAAAATTTTTAATGGCTTCACCGACAAATCTGAAACAGAAGTATAACATTTTAATCAAGATTTTCTGGAAATTTTTTGGGTTCTTTGGCAACCGCTTTCTATTAGGTTTCTCTCTGTATGCGTTCTGAATGTTTTTTAGCAGAAAAATTTGGAAGTATTTTCGCTGCCTAGGGTTTTCTGCTTTCTGCTACATCTTCTCCTCCTCCCTGCATTTTTCCTTGCTGTTGCGTTCTTCATCTTTCATCATTCTACTGCCAAACCCTTCTTCGTATTGCTGCCTTCATCGCAGTCCTTTCATCCATTCTTGCATACTTGTGATCAAACCCTCACCCTTGCTGTCCACGCGTTTCTATTGCTGCTGCATTCTTCATCAGCCCTCTCCACGCTGCCAGAGCGTTGAAATCAACTCTAGAACCGCAATTCGCATTTTTTTTTATTTGCAGCTCCATTCGTGCTCCCAGATCTATCTCATCCGCTGCCCACGTGATTTCCTTTCTCCCTGCGGCTATCCTTTCCTTCCAATACGCAGCCATCACCCTCGTGCTCTCTCCCACAACCCTTTCTTCTCTACCTGCGCGTAGCCTCCATTGCAACTCCTCACGCGGTCCTCTTGGCCTGCTAAATCCTCCATCGAATCCATTCCTCAAGCCTGCAAGCTTCGCTCCTCAGCCTCCCGCGTGTTGTCTCTGCCATCAAGCAAAGCTCCAGCTCTCACCTGCAAACCTGCACACGATAGCAAACAAAAGCTTTCGATTTTTTTGATTTTTTTTGTACGCTGTGTTATGTTTAGGTTAGTTCTTTTATATTTGTTTAGGGTTAAGTTTTGGTTTCTGTTTTTTTAAAAGCTTCCGATTTCTTATTTTTTGGGTTGATAAGTGGGTGAATCCTGAAAATCACGCTTACCCTATGGCTGAGAGGCCACGCCTCAGGGGCATCTAAGCTGTCAAAGTCACCCGAGGATCGCACTCGACCTGAGCCGCACCAACTAAAACCATGCTGGATTTTTGGTATCGGCGAGACTAAAACTGGTGACCTTTGCTTACGGAGCGCCTTAACGGTGCGCTCCTTCACCGACTGTTCTAAATCTCTTTGATTAAAAAACTTTCGATTTCATTTTAATGTGATTCATTAAAAAATTAAAAGTTTAAAAATTTTTGATTTTGGTTTTTCTTTTTTTATTATTTTGATTTCATTTTTTATTTTGATTATATTTTTTTTATTCAAATTCTAAAATCCTAGAAATTAAAAAAATAACAATCTAAACATTTAAATTCATTTAAAAAATTAAAAAAAAAATCTAAAATCCTAAAAATTTAAAAAACTAAAAATCTAAAATATTTAAAAAAAATATAAAAATGTAAATAAAAATAAAATTAATCATTAAATTTTTTAAAAATTTTAATTTTATGACTAAGGAGTTAAAATAAATTAAGGGATTTATGCTTAAACATTATTTTTAATGTGGCCTATGGCTCATTAAAAAATCGATTTTTTAACCCGTTGATTTGTTTCATTTCTTTAGTTATTACCTAAGGAATAATTAAGATTTAAATCTAAAGTTCCTTGGTATTATCTGGTGATTAAATGCATTTTCATGATTTTTCTATGGTCAAAGTGTGACTAGCGTTTTAAATCATATTCGCTGTTGGAGAAAATTGACTAATTCTAGATCTTGGTCATTAACGAAAATCATTAAATCTGGAATCTCTTGCATGATACAGTTTTGGGCGTTTATATTGATTATTCACGATTGTCATTATTTGTCACATATTGGAAAAATTATTCTGGATAACTTGTTTTACTTAATCTATGGTTGATTGAATATAAAAGGCACTCGTCTGTAATCATTTCTATCTTGTGGTCGTGTCTTTGTTACATTAGCGTTTAATCTGTTCATATAAGTTAAGCGAGATTCATTTACTTTCGTCAAGTTGTCCATCTTTAAAATCTCCTAGAGCCCGTGATCCATAGGCTTTCTCATCCATTTACCTTAGAGACTACCCCCCTTGACTTGCCTAGGAGAGAGTCTAAACGGCGTGAGTAAGGATCAAGAGTGACAACCCTTACTCTGAGCGTTGTCGCAGTGCCTAAACACTTTGTGCGACAACAGGGCACTTGTATCAAAAAGAGAAAAAATATTTTATATTTTCGAAATGTCTAGAAGGTTCCCAAGATGAAGTCAACCAACCTATGTTAAGTCGGCCTAGAGAGGGGTAATGTAGCCTCTTGGAAGGCTATATAAAGGTGGAACTTCGACCTATGAGGACACACATCAAGCACATTGTTATGAACATAAATTATGTAAAAATAAATAAAAATAGATAATAAATAATAATCATAAGAATATAAATATAATAATAAATAATAAGTAAATTAACTAATGATTAGTTAGTTAATAATGAAAAGGCATGTCTTAGAGACATGCTTGTTTGTGAAAGGGTACTTACCTGACTATATATATAGGACCCTCATTCTCATTGTACTCATCCTACATCAATTCTTTAATATAATATACAATTTACAATTCTATCCTATGATGGATGTCTTTGTCTACGAAGTATTTTAATATTTTCATTACGTATACGACTTTTGGTCGTTACATTGGTATTAGAGCCATGTCTGGTTCGGCCTTTGGTCTTCAACTCGTTGTCAATTTTGTTGTCGTCAATTAAGCATTCGCTACGAAGGAGGTTCTCCATTCTACCCATCGCTACTAGGCCTTTGGCCATTTGATTAAAAAAAACAAAAAGCACAAAAAGAAAAATAAAGAATAAAAAAAAATCAAAATTTGAAATATAAAGTAAGAAAAAAAAGAATATAAAAATTAATAGAAAAAAACAACTATTGTCCGATGTAAATTTTGAAAGAGAACATTCATATATATATATATATAAAGATTCTACATTATTGATAAAAAGTGCATGATAAAGTCAAAAGGGAATCTTCCAAATATCTTTAAAACCATATGTAAGAAGAGGAATAGTAGATAATATTATTTTGATTCTTCATTAAGTGGTTTACAAGCTCGTGGTATTAGCAACCCATGGTAATTGCCCAAGGTATTTTCAAGGTAAAAGAAGAACTAAAGGATTACAAAATCTCTTTATGTGAATGGTAAGTTTTATTTTTACGTGGAGAAAATTAACTGAGTCAAAGGAACATAAGTGGACATATATTTTATATTATACCCCAAAGAGATGAATAACCATGTTTCACTAGGAGTGTAACTTTTCAAAAATAAAAAGAAAAGATTATAAATAAAAGATATATAAAGAGAAGTTTTATATTATAAAGGGGTATTTTAAAGAAAAGCTCAAGTCATAAAATTATTAAAAATATTTATAAGTACAAAGCGGGTATTATTATAAAACGTTACTTAAAAGATCCATATATTAAAGTTTATAAAGGGTTAACTCTAGAACTATAAAGAGACGTAAGGATAACAAGTTATTACAAAGGAATGGTACTTTTTAAAAGTATTATAATAAATATAAGGTGCAGTTTATTTAAATAATGGAGCTATATTAACTTTTTTCAAAGTGGGAGGTCTAAATAAAAAGGAATAGTCTATTTAAAGGTAAACTATTAAAGATTTCAGAGAATGCATATATTCAAAAAGGCAATATTATTAAAAACAAAAAAATGTTATTACAAGGATTAGTAGGATTATTTTAAACCTTCTGCTCATCTTGAAAGTGAAAAAAATGGATTCTAATTTGGAAATGAAAGGACGGTTTTCCTATAAGGGTGTTCTAATCACATGTCACAAGTTAGTTACATTAAGCGGAACTATCCAAGGGAAAAAAGTTAATATCTCTATTAGTACAAGTTGTAAGGAAAATTACATCAATGTTAATCTGACAAATCAACTATTAGTTCCAAAGTCAAACATAATAGAATAAACAAATATTTTTGGCAAAAACGAATATGAAATTAATGATTTACAAGTGACAATTGATCATTATGAGTACATATCTCAATTTAGTGTCGTAACTATGTTTGACGAAGAGGTTGACATAATTCTCGGTTGACCTTGGTTCAAAGAATTAGGTACGTTCATTTTAAACATAGAAAAAAATTCTTGATGTTCCCTTACAAGAGGAAGATTGTGATGTTCCAAGAGATGACAACGAAATTAGAACTGATAATGCCTTTATCAAAAGATCTTAAGGATATTTCGAAACTAATGTTTCAAGAGAATCCAGAAACAATATCAAGGAAACAAAAAGAACTTGAAGAAGTCATATCCAACAAAAATAATGAAAATTCGTGTTTGAAGGAGCATAATCAAAAACTACTTATGCCAGTGAGAAAATGTAAAGCTAAGAAGCACAAGTTAAAACAAGAAAAAGAAAATTTTGACAAAAAAATCAACACAAGTCTATCAAAGAAAGAAGAGGAGAATTTATGCGTAAAAGACCTTAACAAAAAATTATTAGAACAAATCAAGTGTTTAAAAGATGAGAAGCTTGAAGGCCAAAATAAAGTTGACTCAGAAAATGAGGAATGCTTACTTCTCAAAAATTATAACCAAAATCTGCTCAAACAGATTAAAAAACTTAAGGACGATAAGAAATCATTGGCGAATAGGTTCGAAGAAATTGTCGCAAAAGAAACATCAAAATCGCTAGATGTAGTAGTCCAAGTTGGGAAGAAGAAACAAACATCGATCCCACTAATATCATAGTTCAGGCAAATCCAAATCCTACTGAAGTAAATACGTACTCAAAGGTTTCCATTCAAACAACGAACACTCCAAATCAGGATTCAGTCATCAATTCAACAACAACAATGCCTGAAGGAAGTCAGGAAACTGCCATAAAAACTTTAAAGGAAGTTCAAACAAGAGAAACTCCTTATCTACATTCAAATTGCAAGAGTAGACAACTTAATCAATCTACAACTCTGTATCACTCAAAACATAAACAACTGATCATCTGGTGTGTTCTCAAGTGATCATCTGGTGTGTTCTCCAAGTGACCCTCAAGCCTCCTCTTATACTTTTTCTGTTGACATCTCAACGACCGAGATTAAGTCTCTAATGAATGGCTAAGATTAGATCTGGCTTGATCCATGTCTTTTGGACCATTCTAACACAGATTCATATTAATACACATTAATATTTTATTTTCCCTAAGTTTAGACTTAGAGACTCGATTAAAAATATTAATTATTTTAATATCTCCTGATCTGTTTAGAATCTACCCAAACCCTTTCTGTGTATTGCAGATTTCATGTGCCCCAACCTCTCCACCAAATTTCGTGGCTAGAGCACATCCGATGCTACCCCAAATCAACACTCCTTCTTAGTGAGGACTGTGCTCTAGCAATACCCCTCACTGAGTATTACTCTGATCATCCGGCATCGGTACCTGTGCTGATGCTAGGCCTTCCTGCCCACCATCCTCTGCACTGCTGCCTCCTGTACTGCTGCCCATGGTTCTTCCACTGCCACTACTGCATCTGTACAACAGCTCCCTCTGCATCTGTGTTGCTGTTGGTCCTTCCTCCCAACACTGCATTTGCACTGCACCTCCTCTCATCATGTTGCATCGTGCTGCCCACTGCTACACTGCAACTCAGTTATTGAGAAGTAAGTAACTAATCTCCCAACTGACCTCCCTATTGGGCTAGAAACACCCATTGGCGCTGAAGCTCCGTCTGCCACTGACAAGTGCTCCCTTTCTCTGACCTCTGCGTTGCTGCAGCAACTCCCTGCATCTCGCACCGTTGCACACCTCGCTGTGCCTTCCTTCATTGGTGCAACACTCTTGTGCCTCTCGCACTACTGCAGCCTGCTAGCTTTGCGCTGTCTTGGGACTCTTGCATTGTAGCTCTCTCTGCCTCTCCATCATCTATCTCTACCCACTCAGCCAGTCCTGCGACACCTCGTCGAGGCTTCCGTAGCAAGGTCTAATCCAAGAGGCTGGGTACCTCAAGGGTCCTGCCCCTCATCCCCTGTAGTCTGCTTGACTACAGCTCGATGTCTCCCCACTTCACTCAAGTGGCACGTGTGCACTCATGGCACAGTCATCGTCTATCAAAACTTCCTTCTCTGCTCGTGCTGGCGCTGCCTTAGTCTCGGAAGACTCTCCCTTACTCTTCTTCCTTGGGCACTGGGTCGCATAATGACCCATCTCCCCACAGTGGAAGCACTTGATCTTGGAGAGATCTTTCTTCTTTCGCTTCTCCTGCTTTCCCTCAGATGCTAGGGCCACATCCTCCTCCTCCTGCTTGACCTTGATCCCTTTACTGCTGCTACCTGTCTTTGACTGTCGTCTAATCTCTTCCTGGCGAAGAGATGCCCACATCTCGTCCCAAGGTAGGAGAGTCCCTCTGCTCAGGATGCTCTGGACAAACACTTCCCACTCTTCTAAGACAACATTTAGGGTTGTCCTCACCATAAGCTCCTGATCCGGTGTCGCTCATATAACAGTCAACTGATCTTGGATCTCATTCAGTCCTCCGAGGAAGGAGTCAATAGTTTGACCCTTCTTCATCTGATACGACCTCATCTGGTTCTCGAGCAACATTCTTCTCTACATAGAAGTATGCTGGCATAGGTTCTTGAGAGTCTCCCACATCTCAACTGCCGTTTCCTTCTCAGCTATATGTGGTACCACATGATCCTTGACCCCATCAAGGATAATGCACTTGGCCCTTGCCATCGCCTCTTCGTACTTGTCATTATCATTTGGGTCAACTGGGATAGCTATCATCTTCAAGGCGAATTTCTTGACACGATTCCTATCAAGCACTGATAAGATTCTGGCCTTCCAAACTGCGAAGTTCGATGCTCTGTCTAGTCTATCTTGGTCCCTTACCCCGTGTAGTGCCATGACGCTCCTCTACTTCCCTCCTGGAAGTTCTCGGTTCGACTCCTCTGAGTCTCTACTTCCCGTCTGGAAGTTCTCTTATGGACTCCCTTTGAATCCTGATTTCCCTCTGGGAAATCCTTTTGCCGCTTGTCGAGATGTCCCCTACTCTGATCGTCTTGTGCAACTGCACTACTGATCCAGGTTCCTCGGCTAGAAACCCTCGGTAACAACTCCTCTACCCCTGCTCTGTCAGGTACTGTTCTGACTACAGTACCTCACCATCTCCACTCTGCAATATTTCTGCATCCTTCTAGACTCCAGCAACTCCCTCTCTGTGAACTGTGTCAGCCCCTCTCTGCCCCATGCTGGCTCTTCGTAACCCTAGATGGGCTTGCGTCAACCCTGGGATGCCCTGCGTCAGCCCTCTGGCCTTCTGCATCAGCAACGCTGGCCTCTCTGAGGCTCTGCACAGTTCCCGGCTTCCTCTGCGTAGCTCTGACTGTCTCTGCGTCACATTTCCTTGGCTTCTGCGCTGCTAGAAACAACTCCTATCACCTCAAGGCAACGATTTTCTGTTGCTATTGCTTCGCTTGACTGATGTCTTTTAGTCCTCTTGTGATCTGCAATCTCCCTCTGATACCGTGTTGAAGTTTCTAAGTTTACTTAATTTAGAAACCCTTCATGCACTTTTTCTGATTTATTCCTACGTACTTGTTATTTTTCTTTAACAAGTTATTTACAAAGTAAATACTGAAAATAAACACCAGTGCATGCTCAACATATTACAAATCAGCAACTAAAAGAAACAAGAACAAACACACCACATGAAACCATTATTTTTGGATGAATGTCGGAAAAACCCAATGCGGGAAAACCGGTGCAACTATCTGAGGGTTTTCTTATTAAGCAATATCATAGTACAATCTAGGTGCCGAAACTGACCTACCCAACAGAGAATTTCCTTAGCAGTTATACTTCACAGTTTGAGAGAAATCTCCTAGCTGAAACCTCGGAAAATCCTTTCGGCAGCTCCTCAGTAGAAAACTACTCCTGCAACCCCAGTGTTTGCCCAATCTGAATTGCGTCAGCCCCTCTTTGTCTCATGCTGGCCCTGCGTCAGCCCTAGGAGGTCCTGCGTCAACTTTGGGAGCCTCTGTGTTAGCTGCGCTGGCCCCTCTGGTGCTCTGCGCAGCACTTGGCTGCCTCTGCATGGCCCTGCTTGAGCCCTTGCTGGCTCTGCGTCACTCTCCTTGGTTGCTCCACTGCTCTCCCGGAACACTCTCTGCCTTCTCTGTTTCTTTGTACTCAATGCCCCTTAGTTGCTCTCCCGATCACGGATTCTATCTCTCTTAGCAAACCCCGCTCTAGAGAATAGAATGACTGATCATCTGGTGTGTTCTCCAAGTGACCCTCAAGTCTCCTCTTATACTTTTCTTGTTGACATCTCAACGGCCGAGATTAAGTCTCTAATCAACGACTAAGATTAGATCTGGCTTGATCCATGTAATATTTTCATATATTCAGTAATTGGACCATATGACTTTACTTATCCTTTTCATAGTGTGAAAATGCATCCATTTCCCATTTTGGACCATTCTAACACAGATTCATATTAATACACATTAATATTTTATTTTCCCTGAGTTTAGACTTAGGGACTCCATTAAAAATATTAATTATTTTAATATCTCCTGATCTGTTTAGAATCTGCCCAAACCCTTTCTGCTTATTGGAGATCTCATGTGCCCCAACCTCTCCACCAAATTTCGTGGCTAGAGCACATCTAATGCTACCCCAAATCAACAGAGATCAAGCAGAAGACATTCGTAGCAGAAAAGAGATCAAGCCCTTTCATCAACAACCTTTTGAGGACAAAGCTTTTTGAAGGCGAAGACAATATTATGAACATAAATTATGTAAAAATAAATAAAAATATATAATAAATAATAAATATAATAATAAATAATAAGTAAATTAACTAATGGTTAGTTAATTAATAATGAAATGCATGTCTTAGAGACCTGCCTGTTTCGTGAAAGGGTACTTACCTGGTTATATATAGTATATACAGGACCCTCATTCTCATTTGTGCTCATCTTACATCAATTATTTAATACAATATACAATTTACAATTCTATCCTACGATGGATGTCTTTGTCTATGAAATATTTTAATATTTACACTACGTATACGACTTTTGGTTGTTACACACATTACATCTTGTCTTTGGTCTGCGATTGGGAAAGAAGAGCAAAGATCATAGAGGGCTAGATCAAGCCTAGCGAAGAAGGCGAAATACCCCAAATCAATTCGAGGGTCTAGAATTTGCCTTCTTCTATTCACATATGTGAGAACCCTAGGGTTACCTCAAGTCTGAAATTGCAGAAGGTGTTGCAGACTGTTTTAGTAAGGATGAAAGGCTAGAAGAGCCGTCATCTTGAAGAGATTTTGCTTCGTTGCCCTTGGAGACTTTGTCTTGCATTGAAGAAGGAAGATTGGCTGGCTGGCTTGGTTCTTGGTTGTAGCTCTGGTCTCGGTTTTGGTCTTGGAAGTTTCCTTTGAATTGATTCTATAAGAAGAGAAGTTATTTCTTGGTTTTCCCCTTGGAGGAGTTTTTCCCTGGCTTGGAGCCTATATCTTGTGTTCATCTTTGTATGGTTGTGATTTTCATTGTTTGGCAATTGTCTTGATAATAAGAACACAATAATAAAGATGAAGTAATAAGAACATCACAAGAAATTTTCATGTTAAGAGAAATCAAATTAATAAAAGCCTTAATGCTGCTCTAATATAAAAATATTAGTCAACACTAAATGGCCTTTTGAGTCCAAGAAAAGTCATGCTACAACAAATAACTAGTATTAGATATCATCGAAATCATTGCCTATATTGGGATCCTCATCATCAATATCACCCTCTAAGCATTAACGTAAGATAGAAAAAGCTTAACAGGTCAATTTGAGATTCTATTTGAGTGATGGGTACATTTTTAGTAGTGTCATGACAAAGGATTTCAATAATCAATGCTACCAACATCGAGGTACATAGAGGGCTTGGCCTTCTTAATTAAATACTAGTTCCATGCCCTCATATATGATAGACTCCAATGTAAAAATTGCAACCCCCCTGCTCCTGAAATACTAAAAATTGTTGAGTTTGCTGGATTTTGAATGGGATCTAAAATTCTACTTTCTCCATGTAAAATCCAATGAGGTCGGAAACACTCTCAAACATCCCAAGTCGTTTAATGGTCATGTTGAAAATTTAAGTAAAAGGATGATACTTTTACTTTATGAATTTAAGATTACCATTAATTGCATAGCATTAGTAGGGCTTGGACAAATCCACCTCCCAAAACGTAGAATCCCTTCCAACATTGCTTAATCACCCTTAGTTGCACTCCAAAATCTTTGAGAGCTCCAAACCTGTGATCGAATTGTGTGAGAATGAGACAATCAATCAATTAAAGATGCTTTTTCACTGGACACATGTCCAAAATTTGGTACACCAATAGGGCTCATGTCTAACACCAATCAAACTCATGTCCTACAAACAGGGCACAAGTCGAACTCGTGTTAGACACATGTCATACACATATCGTGTCCGACACATGAAATACGTGACACGGTGGGGTGGGAGGATGTGTCATGTTACTTAGTTGAGTATTACATCTCACTAGCATGAGGAATCCATGATTCTAGTTATGCTTTGATGTAGAAGCAACTCAAGAATGGATGCCATGCTATATACATATTGATGATATTAATAAAATATTAATGATTAGTCCATTAGGTCATGGTCTAGTAGTTGAGATGCGGCATCACTATCCTAATGACCCAAGCTCAAACACTAGTGGGCATAGAGCCCTAGATTGTAAATATGTCGAAGTTTGAAAGGTTTTATATGCAACATTAATTCAATAAACATATTTATGATTAATTATATAAATAATAGTATACTAACAATATGATAAGCTGGGACAATAGGTTGTAATTATTTAATAATGGCACCAAAATATAATCTAAACCCTAGCACTATTTGCACTAATTCATCCTTTATATCTATATATATTCATGCGTATTTTCTTGGTGGTGTTTCTTATTTCCTAATGTCCAATGATTGATCGTTGTAGCTAATTTCTACTGATGAATAGTTTGACATTTTTTTTGGGCAATTGTTTATCTTTGTCAGTTTTCATTTCTGTCTCTTAGAAGTTAACCAACATGAAAAATATTTTTTTCTTGATTTCAAAGCTTGCTGAGTAGGTATCTTCTGAAATCTGAGTTTGTGTTGTTTTCAGTTTAAATGGATTAAATCTGATCTTGCTTCTGTGGATCGAAAGCGTACCCCATGGCTCATTTTTGCTGGGTAAGGATTTCACTTAAGGTGGATTTTGATATTTAAAAAATACTTCTATTGATGACTGTGAAATTTACAATCTTCTAGACCATTTGATATTATATTCACAGGATACAAAATAGAGATTGATTTTGAACTTCTGTTTCTAAGAAATCTATTGACTTTTACTGTCTTCTATTTTGAAAAGATGCTTTACTTGACTTTGATGTACCTTTTCCACCACTCACTCCCATTAGCAACCCAGTTTTGAAATGACACCCACTTTTTCTTGTGAGACAATGGCACATGAAATAAGTGGAAAAATGGTGATGGTAGCTTATTGTTAAAAGTTAATAAGCACACCTTTGAAGGGATATGTCAATCAAGAGGGGCACATTAGATTGAAAAGAGATGACACACTATCCCCTCGTTGGAGAGTTCTCCATAGGAAGGCTAATCAAAGTCTTGTGAAATCAACGTTTATTTATAGTGAGAAGGTACATGATTAGATAAGGTTATGCCTTCATTTTCATAACTATATTCAATTTCTCAACAGTCTCTGCATTCCTCAAATGCTTGACCAGTTAGTTACCAAGTCTTTCCTCATTAAGGTTGAAGATTGTTGTTTTTAGATACAAAATAGTATAAGTTGTTAAGATATCAAAGGTAAAAACCCACAAATAATGTTTGGGTATTAAGTTCATAAGGTTGAGCTTGGTATAGAAGTTTCAAAGGGAAAGTTGGATATATTAAGGATAGCTTTTGTGACCCCTCTAGCTAATATAAGGGATGCTTAATCAAAGGCTCGTGAACTCAAAATCTGTTTAAGAAGACACATGTGAATAGAAGGGCCAGCCATTTGTAATAGCCACCTGTGATAGTAAGAATTGGCTATGCATTCATTTTCGAATTTTGCTCGAGTTCTTGACCAGTTAGTTACCAAATTATTCCTCACTAAGTTTGAAGGATGTTACATATAGATATAAATAGTGTAAATGGCTAAGCACCAATGGAGAAAATGCACAAATATTGTTTTGATATAAGGTCATAAGATTTAACTTAGTATAAAAGGTTGAAAAGAAAAGTTGTGAGGATTAAAAAGGATGTCTTTTTACCTGTCTAACCAATGTAATGGATATCAAGTATAGGCTTGTGAAATCCATATTATGTGGTCTCTAATCAAAGGCTAGTTAAATCAACATTTGTTTCAAGTAAAAGGGACATGAATAAAGACACTTGCCATTTGAAACCATCATTGATAATAATAGAAGGTGTGCAGTCATTTTCATCACTATATTTGACTTTTCGAACATCTCTACTTATTTTCAATTGCTTGATCACTTAGTTAACAATATGTTCTTCACAAAGATTGAAGGTTGTTCTATGTAGTTATACATAGTATAAATGGTTAACTGTCAATAGAAAAAACACACATATGGTTTGGGTGTAAGTTCATAAGATTGAGTAGGGTATAATGATTTGTTTTCCCTACGGGAAAGTCAGAATTCCCCAATGGAACTCACAAAAGGTTCTAATAAAACTGCTTTATTGGTTGCATACACAATGAACAAAAGCCAAAACAGTTGTGCATAATACAGAGTACACAGTTTTTGAACTAGAGAAAAACCCTCATGGGTAATATCATCTCAAAATTGTTATTGAAATTTAATGATTATTACATACAAGCTCTAAGTTTCACCTATGTTGAGAAATGTAACTATTGTCGGTCTTCATAATTAAATAATGATGTAAATTTTAATGTATTTATCAAAAGAAAAATAATTTTTTATTGTAAAAGAAAATTTGCTTATTAGAGCATGGGTTTCATGCTTGGTAATTTGTCAATAGAAGGGTCTGCCATTTGTAATAGCCACCTGTGATAGTAAGAATTGGCTATGCATTCATTTTCCAATTTTGCTCGAGTTCTTGACCAGTTGGTTACCAAATTATTCCTCACTAAGATTGAAGGGTGTTACATATAGATATAAATCGTGTAAATGGTTAAGCACCAATGGAGAAAATGCACAAATAGTGTTTTGATATAAGGTCATAAGATTTAACTTAGTATAAAAGGTTGAAAAGAAAAGTTGTGAGGATTAAAAAGGATGTAATTTTACCTCTCTAACCAATGTAATGGATATCAAGTATAGGCTTGTGAAATCCATATTATGTGGTCTCTAATCAAAGGCTAGTTAAATCAACATTTGTTTCAAGTAAAAGGGACATGAATAAAGACACTTGCCATTTGAAACCATCATTGATAATAATAGAAGGTGTGCAGTCATTTTCATCACTATATTTGATTTTTCAAACATCTACTTATTTTCAATTGCTTGATCACTTGGTTAACAATTTGTTCTTCACAAAGATTGAAGGTTGTTCTATGTAGTTATACATAGTATAGATGGTTAATTGTCAATAGAAAAAACACACATATGGTTTGGGTGTAAGTTCATAAGATTGAGTAGGGTATAATGCAATGTTCCACCAAGACTCCGGGATGGGGAGATGCGGGTGCGGGGAGACGCACAAAGGGAACGTGCAGGAGTACCCTCAAATTTTAGGGAAATTTAGGGGGGACGTCGGGGTATATAATTTTTTTCCTTTTTATTATAATATTATATATATATATTATATATATATATATATCATTCTATTCTATAATGGAAAGGCATAAATACAATAATACATACATATTTGAATTATAATGAAATCATTGATCCATACTATCATCCTTAGTTATCATACATGATTCATCCATAGACCACGAGATTCAATAATGAAATACTCTGATCCATATTCATTATTCATTATTCACCATTCTAGAATCTACATTGATTTAAAAATTAAATTCATCATTCTAAATTCTGAATTGATTTAAAATTTAAATTCATCATTCATCATTCTAGAATCTAATTAGTACTAAGAAAAATAGACTATAATAGATACTGAAATCTAAAGTCTGGAATAGTAAATTGATATAGCTAAAACTCAAAAACAGTGGAGTGATGAGTCTAAAAGTCACTCTAAAATACACAAAGGGCTTGGTGCTCTTGATTAAATACTAATTCCATACCCTTGTACATGACAAAATGCAATGGAAACATTGCAATCCATCAAATCCTGAATTCCTGAAAAACTGTTAAGTCTGTTGGATTTTGAGTGAGATCTAAAATAATACTTTCTCCATATGAAATCCAATGAAGTCGGAACCACTCTCAAACATCCTGAGTCATTTCATGGTAATGTTAAAAATTTAAGTAAAAGGATGAAAATGAAAGATAAAGGAGAATGTCACTTTTAATTTAAGAATTTAACATTACCATGAATTGCATAGCATTGGTAGGGAAATATGTTCAAATACTAGGTTTTCCTTATCATAAATAATTGTTTACAAGCAAATTTAAGGGGGGACGCCTTTTGGGGAGTCATGTCCCCCACACTGGGAAAACGTCCCCCTTGCATCTCCCCGCATCTCCCCAAAAGGGGGACGTGGGGACACGTTTCCCTAGACGTCCCCCGTCCCAGGTACATGGAGTGTGAGTGGTGCGCGCACCTGACCTTGGAGGACGCATCCTCGTGGAACACTGGTATAATGATTTGTTTTCCATATGGGAAATTCAAAATTCCCCAACAGAACTCACAAAAGGTTCTAATAACACTGCTTTATTGGTTGCATACACAAAGAACAAAAGCCAAAATAGTTGTGCATAATACAGAGTACACAGTTTTTGAACTAGAGAAAATCCCTCATGGGTAATATCATCTCAAAATTGTTATTGGAATTTAATGATTATTACATACAAGCTCTAAGTTTCACCTATGTTGAGAAATGTAACTAGTGTCGGTCTTCATAATTAAATAATGATGTGAATTGTAATGTATTTATCAAAAGAAAAATAAATTTTTATTGTAAAAGAAAATTTGCTTATTAAAGCATGGGTTTAATGCTTGGGTCATTTGTCAATAGAAGGGTCTACCATTTATAATAGCCACCTGTGATAGTAAGAATTGGCTATGCATTCATTTTCCAATTTTGCTCGAGTTCTTGACTAGTTAGTTACCAAATTATTCCTCACTAAGATTGAAGGATGTTACATATAGATATAAATAGTGTAAATGGTTAAGCATCAATGGAGAAAATGCACAAATATTGTTTTGATATAAAGTCATAAGATTTAACTTAGTATAAAAGGTTGAAAAGAAAAGTTGTGAGGATTAAAAAGGATGTCTTTTTACCTGTCTAACCAATGTAATGGATATCAAGTATAGGCTTGTGAAATCCATATTATGTGGTCTCTAATCAAAGGCTAGTTAAATCAACATTTGTTTCAAGTAAAAGGGACATGAATAAAGACACTTGCCATTTGAAACCATCATTAATAATAATAGAAGGTGTGCAGTCATTTTCATCACTATATTTGATAGTTCGAACATCTCTACTTATTTTCAATTGCTTGATCACTTAGTTAACAATTTGATCTTCACAAAGATTGAAGGTTGTTCTATGTAGTTATACATAGTATAAATGGTTAATTGTCAATAGAAAAAACACACATATGGTTTGGGTGTAAGTTCATAAGATTGAGTAGGGTATAATGATTTGTTGTCCCTATGGGAAAGTCAGAATTCCCCAATGGAACTCACAAAAGGTTCTAATAAAACTGCTTTATTGGTTGCATACACAATGAACAAAAGCCAAAACAGTTGTGCATAATACAGAGTACACAGTTTTTGAACTAGAGAAAAACCCTCATGGGTAATATCATCTCAAAATTGTTATTGGAATTTAATGCTTATTACATACAAGCTCTAAGTTTCACCTATGTTGAGAAATGTAACTAGTGTCGGTCTTGATAATTAAATAATGATGTAAATTGTAATGTATTTATCAAAAGAAAAATAATTTTTTATTGTAAAAGAAAATTTGCTTATTAAAGCATGGGTTTCATGCTTGGGTCATTTGTCAGTAGGTCAACCCTCCATTGAAGGCTTCTAGGATTGATTCATAAGTACACGCCATTGTCATCATGGTCTAGAACCTTATTGTGCATTGTATATCAAAGAAACAAAATAATTTTTATGAAAATGAGTCATCTTTTCCTAATCCGTCAAGTCGGCTAGCCAAGCATTCATGTCGGCCTCATGAACAGATTGAAACAACCATAAATACCCTGCATTCGACATATTAAAGAAGTGTGTCATCAAATCAATTCTCTCTGCAACTACAAAGAGAGGAGAAATGTGGATTACTTAGAAGGAGAGAAAGGCAAGCAAAGGAGACTAGAAGTCTAGAAATGATCAAAAGTTGCCATATTCTGCCATACGTGGAAGTAGATTGATATTTTGTTGTAGGGCCTATTGTTGCACAAAATGTTTAGGCACCGCAACAACGACTTAGATCAGGGGCTGTCACACTGATCCCCAATCTCTCCATTTGAGTCGTTTCCAAATAACAAACTAAGGGGGGTAGACCTTATGAAAATGGAATGAGGGAAGATTAGTTGGAAACTAACCAATCTGGGAGACAGTTAAGCAACCAATACTTGTTTTAGATTGTGCAATATTTTGAAGGATTCAATTAGATTTGAGAAAAATGATACCAGTGCCTTGTGGAGTCAACTATCTTGTGAAAGAAATAAAGGCCAAGGATGGGAAACTGCTGCTGAATGATTCAACTACTTTATATGCAAATGCAAAACTTAAAGCTATGTGAAATGCAGGGACTTGGTTAATTTTAGTTAAATGTATGTTTTAAGTTTGATCCCTTAATGTTTCTGTCGACCAAGCTATGCTTGGAAGTAAAATTTTAATATGTAAGAACTAACTTAGTATGCAAATGCAAAGTGAAATGATGTGATTGCGGAAAAAAAGGGCCTAAAGTTAATTATGAAATATGTCTCGAGTGTTTTTTAACTTAAGGATCAGAAAAATTATCTTAATGTGAAAGCAAATACTTATACCAGCAATGTAAAATGTAAAATATGCACAAGTAATTACTGGAATATACAATAGGAAACCAATATAAAATGCTGGAAATAAAACACTTTAAATTCAGAAATCCATTTGCATGCGGTGCTTAATCAAAGATCATTAGATGTATAAGTAAAGCATGAGCATGAGCATTAGATGCATAAGATTAGTCCTACTTGCATGAGCATGTAAAAACAAATGTACTTCAAAAATTAAACTAAGTTCTTAAAATTTAGATTACATCAATAAAATGTCAGTCTAGTAATCTATTCTTAAAGCAAATGTCAGTGCGAGCAATATATTTTAAACCAGGGGTCCTATTACCATGCAATATTCAAATTTTTTCTATGTATAATAACAAAACCTTCAAATGACAAACTGCTAACTAATAATTCAAAAAATTTCTGAGTTTTACTATTTTTGATCTAGTGATTTATTTGATCTAACAAACTCAGAAATAAATTACTGAAAAGCAATTTGTCAATTAGCACGCAAAATGTCGCTGAAGATAACTTCTATTTCTAAAATGTACAACAGTCAAAGATGTAAATTAAATTTGTTGCTAAACTTCACTTAATTGAAAATATTTGCTTGTAACAACCCATCTAATTGACCCATTAATAAAAATGTTAAACTTTAGAATATATCAAGATATCTATATATATACATTAAACTTTATGATATATAGTTAGACTTTACAATTATAATTTAAAAGATATATATATC
>APFE030664262.1:89063-103983 GCA_000404065.3 Pinus taeda
GCAGTTAAGTCATACCATGTATTAAAGGAATGTATAACATATATTTGATAAAGTGATTATTTAATATTTATAAAATATATTAAATAAAGGTTATAAGAAATATCAGTAAAGTCATACCATGTATTAAAGGAATGTCACGAATATATATAAGAAAGTTATGAACTTATGCAAAGTAGCGTGCCAGCATGGATATCGATCAACTATATATATATCACATATAATATCTGAACTCAAAAAGACCACCCTATCTACTGGAAATTGATTGCAAGAAATATCGCAGAGAGGCTTCAATGCTGAGAGGCGGTGGCTGCAAGTGGGAGGGCGGCCACCGCCAGGCGAGGGGGATATATATAGCAGAAGCCTGACCCGGGAGCAGGGGGAGAGACAGAAGGAAAGACTCATTAGCAAGAAACCCGGAGAAGAGATTTTATAGTAGAAGAGCTTTGAGTGATCTGAGTTCTGGGCACGGAGGGACAGAGAGCCTCTGTGGAGAGCTTCTCTGGATCGGGCAACCAGGTTGCTCTGTCTGGTCGGGTGGTATTGGCCATCTCGAAATTGAATCAAAGGAGTACCAGTTCAGCAGCGGAATCGGAAGTCAGCAAGCAGCTCAGGTAGGTGCAGGTTTCAATTTTATGCATTACTGTCTTTAAATTTCATGATTATCTCTCTGGTTGCTGTAATTAGAAAATAGGATACTACATTGCTAGCGTTAGCCTTGCTTTCAATCAGATAAATGAAATGAGGAAAGGTTTAGAAGATGTGCACCAGTCAGCCCTTAGGGGCTTGAAGACACCTGGAGACAAGCTGCTGCCCAATTCACTGAAGATCTTCAACTTAGAAATTTTTTGTTAAAAATCTGTTAAAATATTTTGTGAAATTTTTAGGAAAAATTAGTGGAAAAATTTTGGTGGAGGAAGGGATGCTTGAGGGTGGAATGCTTGGAGGATGAGAATGAGGGGAGAGGGGAGGTCGTAAGTTTGAAAGGGAATGCCGAGAAGAAAGGGAGCCGAAGGGAGATGGCTAAGAGGAGGAAGGAAAACCGAGAAGCGGGTGAGGGAGGCTGAGAAAAGGAATGTCGAGATGGAGAAGAAGGGGGGCCGAAAAAGGGAGGCTGAGGAGCTTGAGATGGCTAGCACAGGGCCTCTAGGCCCTAAATGTTTTTTCCCATAATCCTCTTGAAACTTCTCTTCCACTTGCAAACAAAATGGAGATTCCCTCCGGGACCTAGATTTGTCTCTAGAATCCACAAAAATCACCCACAATCTTTAGATTTGTTCTTGCACAGACAAAAGATAAAAAAACCCTAAATCATGTATATACAAAAATATGAAATACCCAAAACCCCAATGAATTAAAAAATTTGATATTTACAAATCAACAATAATATTTTACAGATCTGACAAATCTGCAGATCAAAACCCTCTATTAGCCAGATGTAAACAATTTTGCACAAGTTTGTAAATAAACTAGAAATTTTAAATAGGCACAAGCCCAAGAAAAATCCTGCAAGTAAAATATTTTATAAAATGACTTCAGAAATTAAAAATAGTGGGCCCTTTAGATTCTGTAAATCGAGAGTCAGTTGGTTCATCTGAGGACTTCCCCAAACACCCAAACCCTGAATGATAACTTTTGCACACTTAGATCTGATTGTTAGATTAATAGAGATTCAAAAATGATCATAAAATCATCAAGAAATAGAGATACCTGCTACTTCTATCAAATCAAAATGATATTTTAGAAACCCAGAAATCGGTGCAAGATACTTGTACACAAATCAATCCTCAAAGACTATTATCCAACAAATACAATTAAAAACAACAGAGTGTTAAGAACAATATTACCACATAAATTTGAAAGAGGAACACCACGGTTTGAAACCCCAAAGTCTTTGCATTTTATTAACCAAAAAAAGTTACAAGAGGTTTCTTAGAGCAAGTACACGATTTAGAAATCAGATCAAATAATGGAGAGAGACCTCTAATTTATAGATAAATTCTCCAACGACTAGCTGGCTTGATCCCCATCAAAGTAATCTCAACCGTTGATGAAGATCAAATAATCTTTTAATCATCATCGTTGAAATAAAGTTACTTTTTGAGGAAATTCGAATTTCATTTTTAATTAACTCAAAAATGATTATTTCGAGTTAATTGCCTAAATTTTTTTTTGAGTTGATTACCTCAAAAATTTGACTTTGAATTAACTACTATGGCCCAAGGGTCCAAAATATCTTGAAATTTTCAATATTCCCTTGGCTGAGGACCTCCAAAAATTGAAAACTTTAGAAGTCATGAATTTTAAATGTTGGAGTATTTAATTTTTCCTAGGACCTAAATTAATTAAATTTCTGGCTTTAACATTTTAATTTATTTTAGCTAGAAAATTTAATTAATTGACACATGAGGGGATTACATTTCTAACCCATGAAGGGGGAACACCCATTTGTTATAGATCCTCAACAGTTACCCATTTCCGCGACACAAAATATGATCTAGTAGACTAAGTGACTTGTAATAAAATAATCTAATCAAATAGCTAGAATTATTCCCAAATCACTTTTACAGAGACTCGATAAATAACACTAGGACTTATTTGAGATCCTGATGACAAAATCCACATTAGCTTTGGGGTGAGGCTGGAGGGAAAAAAAACTTTGCCGATCATCCGTGTTTAGAAACACACATGAATCAGTGAGATGAAAAGCCTCCTAGGATGGAAATCATATTTAGAAAAATATACCTAGGTTGTTACATACATTTGTCTTACTAAGATCATTTGCATTACAAAATGCATAATGGGTTTACAAAACTCCAGTGTACATATCGATGATAATGATGAATCTGTGGATCATCTGAGTGCTCGGACATGATGGAAATCCATGCGTGAAAAGATGTACAACTATGGGGCAGTTGACATGGGGTGGCCAACATCTGGCTCTACTTAGGGACATGTTGCTTCATCGAAGGAATGTGAGAATCCAGAATCTACACCCAAAGAAAACAAAGAATGACATAAGTAGCATCCATCCAAATATAATCCAAAAATCATCATATAACATTAAGCACATAAAAATAGAAGCTCTTCATTTATTAAATATTCTACTAACATGAAAATATAAATTTAATCTAACTACAAAGTGAAAATGCTGAAATAACAGGGTGTAAGATTAGAGATACAATACAAAGGATGCCTTGTGGCATCAGATGTGTTCAATATAGTGCATATTGAGCATTTGCCTGCTATCAGGCAAATCTGTGGGCTGTTTTTCGGATATGCCCTATCCAATCTTGCATACGGTAGGACTTTGTCTTATCTGAAAATCGAGCTGCTCGTAGCCATCAGATGCATCAAACCGCTTCCTTATTCTTTTTCTTTTTCGCTTTAGGCTTTTCTTCGTGGTAGGTTGTATCGTTGATGACATGGAACATTCTGCTTGAGAACTTTCAGACGAAGTATTTAAGATATTTGTGACATGCCCTCTTCCTTCTGCATCTGTTCTATGATAAATGATGGATCAGTTTCACATGTGTTATGAGTTATAACTTGATCCTTTTAAATTTCTTCTCTGATCATGTCATCCTCAGCTAAATCTTCGTTAATGGGGCCAGCCACTGTCTCAGGATATTCACAACATGACGAGACTTGCTTTAATGGCTTGGGAGAGTTATGCTTTGTTGAAAGCTCCTTGATTTTCTGCCATCTATCATCTGGATCAGACTGAAACTTCTGTACCTGTGATTCCCTTTCTTCCAACCTCTTATGTATGGAACTCATTTCTCTGGCATGCCTTACTATTAATTTCGCTTGATTGAGCTCAATTTTCACGAATCTGTCTTGCAGAGTGATATGATTGGCCTCCATAGTTTTCATTTCCTGAGTGTGCTTTGCTTCCATTGCAATCATATGATTCTGAATAATGGACATCTGATTAGAATGATTAACTTCCATTATCTTCAATCTGTTTCCGATGGTGTCCATTTCTTCCATATTTATAACACATGGTGCTTGTTTTTTCTCTATGGCCAATAATCTATTCTGAAGAGATATTTGACCAACTTCTATGTCCTTTATAATTTTATCATTCTTTGCTTTCATGCCCATGAAGCAATTTTGCATATAGTTTATCTTTTTGTTATGATTTGCTTGCATGGTAGCTAACTGATTGTTGTGATCAAATTCCATGATGGTTATTTCTTCATGTCTTTCTTCCATGGCAGTAATTTGATTGGAGTTATTGAATTCCATGATCGCTATCTTTTCCTCGAAGGCTAATGACTTGTTCTATATAGAATCAATTTCCCTGGCATGATCAACTGTTAATCTTGCTTGGTTAAGTTCCATATCTTTAATAAGTTGAGCCTAATTAATCTCTGTATTCTTGATTACTTGAGCCTGATTTAACTGAATGTCTTTAAACATCTGAATCAATTCCTTAAAAAGATGCTTATCGTTGTCAACACTGATTTGACAACTTGTTTTTGCTTCTCCACTATCATGGATTTGTCTTGCAACAGTACAAGTGAAATCATCATGAAAATGATCTTGAAATCTTCTATTGATAGTTGAGTTCTTTACAAGATCACTTCACTATTTTGCATAGTACTAGGGGCACAAGACAGTCACCCTGCTTCATATATTTATCCTTAAAAGCATTGATGATGTATTGTAAAGAAGCGAAAGAATCCTTAGGACAATTATGAAACCAATCCATAGCATCACCTTCTAAGGAAAAGGAAAAGAGACGTATCTTGACATCTTCATGATTATATTGTGAAGGAAGACAATATCTGGTTATGAGATGAGTAACTGTGCAAAGATGATTTCTAGTATCGGTTGAATCACCACCCAAGAACAAAGGCAATTTATGAATGGCCTCTTTCGGCATATCATGAAGAGTATCATCCATGATGACCTGCTTAAAGAGGGGAAATGGAATAGCCAAATGGATGGTAGAGAGATAGATCTTTGCTCAAACAAATCAAAAAGATCCACAAGAAGCGAGCTTCTAGCAGAAATTCTTGAAAGAAATGAAAGAAATGGAGTTGCCACTTGAGCATGAATCTAGCTTTCAAATTCCAAAGGTAGAAACCAAAAGGTCAGTCGAGAGAAGTAGATGGATATTAGGGAGTAACCCAAACAGGAAATCAACCGAAATGTCCGGATGCTAAAGGTGCAGATGAAAGGATTAGTGAGATGACGAAAGATACGGTGATGAAAAGATGAAGAGATGAAATGGCACCAGAAAATCTGGCGTTGATGGGACAAAAAATGATAAGAGATTGAAAAAATGAATGAGATGAATGTCGAAAGCCAAGGTCCAATAAATTGGCCCCCGAAAACAACACCAAGAAATGTTGGCGTTGCTGGCTTGAATGAAAGATAAAAAGATAAAAGAAAAAAAGAAAAAATGATGTCGTGAATTTGGCAACAAGATAAACACTATGCCTGGGTAACAACACCAAAAATGTTGTGCCACTTTGATGTTGATTTTGGGTAGCATTGGATGTGATCTAGCTCCAAAATTTTGTTGCGGGGCTAGAACACATGAGATCTCTAGAACCCATAAATTGTTTGGAGAAATTCCACCTGGATGAGGAGTTATTAAAATAATTAATATTTTTAATGGGTTCCTAAGTCTAAACTTCGGAAAATAAAAATATTAATGTGTATTAATAAGAATATGGGTGAGAATGTTCTAAGCGACGACGATCAAGTCTGCTTTAATCTTAGCCGTTGATTAGGGACTTAATTTCGGCTGTTGATTCATCAACCAGAAAAGTATAAGAAGAGGCTTGAGGGTCAGTTGGAGAGACACCAAGAGATCAAAGAGTTCAATTTTTCTGGGGCGTGGTTTGCTGAAAAAGTTGAGCTAAGTGATATGAGTTGCAGGGAGGGGCAATTCAGCAGAGGGACTTCAGTCCAAGGCTGAGGATACATAGCAGAAAGGCAGAGCATCAATAGGAGAGACAACGTAGCTCCAGAGAGGGTGACGCAGAAGCTAGAGGGGCTGATGCAGTCCCTTAGAGGCAGCTGGGGTTTTCTATGGGGCAGAGAGAGCAACAGTTCAACATATTGACTTCTGAACAAGGGAGGCTCACTGGGAGGGTGATGCAGCTCCTAGAGGAGGTGATGTAGTTCCAACGCAGAGCTTGGAGCAGCCATCGTTGCATAGCACTAGGAACAACAGTTGTCATCTGTGGGGCTTGATCATCTAGTTGCTGGATTGCCAAAATATCCGTCTCCAGATAGAAGTACTTCTGCCAGGTTTATTCTCTGTTGGGTGAGCTAGATTTGGCACCCTATTTGTATTCAGAAATCTTTTTAATCATACAAACCCTCTATATGTTGCACCGGTTTTCCCGAATTGGGTTTTTCTAGGGATGATTGTCCAAAAATAATGGTGTCCCTTATGTGATTGTCTCAGTTTATTTCAGTTCATGATATGTATGTATGTGTAGGCTACAATAGTGTTTTTCATCACTGTTTAAGTAATTAAATAACTTGTTGAATGTAACGAACAAGTAGGAGATGATAAACCAGTGATTGCAGTAGGATTTCTGATGTGTAGATTCAGAAATTCTCACATGGTATCAAAGGATTGCAGATCATAGGAGACTGAACACACCAGCCGAGAAATCCAGAGAATTTGCTACAGAGAAGCAGCTGTCCCGAGTGAGAGCGTTGTTTCAGAGGCAGAGGAGTAGCTGCAGGAGTGATGCAGAGCCAGAGGAGTAACACTAAGGCTCATGCAGTGCTTGCATCATCATTTCAAGCCTGCAGAGGATGACACAGAGCCAGAGAGGAGCCCACGCAGTGACTGTGTCAGCTCTCTGGGCTAGCGCAGAGCCTGAAAGGTTTGAATCAGCCAGTTGCCGGGGTTGGAGGAGCAGAGAAAATATGATTTGAGAAGCTGGTGGGACACTGTTTCTGTTGGTGCATAACAGTGTCTGCGGAGACAGAGCCGAGGTAGAGGGAGTCACTGCCTTGACAGATTTCTAGCCAAAGAAATCTAGATTCGGGTTGTAGCAATGAAAGAGGATTGTAGAGGAAGTGATTCGACAGTTGGTGGGAGGATTTCTGTGAAGGAAATCAGGACTCAGAGGAAGTCTAGAGGAGCTTGTTCCTTAGAGGGTTTCTTGCGCCAAAGAAATCCAGATCCAAGTCTTGCTAGATTGACAACAGGAGAGGGAGAAGAGAACCAGTCCTCTATTTTGAGCAGAGATGGCAATGGATGGATTGAGGGATCATGACAGATTGGATGGAGCATCCAATTTTGTCATCTGGAAGGCCAAGGTCTTGGCAATCCTAGACAAACATCACATCAAGGACTATGCCTTGAAGGTAGTTGTTGAGCCGATCGACGCTAATCCTTTGAAGAAGTACAAGGAGGCCCAGGTTAAGGCCAAGTGTATGATCTTAGATGGGGTCAAATATCATGTAGTACCACACATTAGTGAGAAGAACACAACACAGGAGATGTGGGAGGCGTTGACCACATTGTATCAGGGATCTTCCGTCCAACGGAACATGCTATTAGAAAATCAGCTGAGACAGTAACAGATGCAGAAGGGAGAAGAGATTGATCCCTTCCTTCTTAGGTTGCAAGGGATTCACGACCATTTGACTTCCGTGGGGTCTACACCAGATCCTGAGTCCATGGTCAGCACTGCCCAGAATACAGTCATCGAGGACTGGAAGACCTTTGTCCAAAGTATCTTGGGCATAGCAACTCTTCCTAGTTGGGAGGAGATGTGAGCAACTCTTTGACAAGAAGAGCTCAGGAGGATGATTGTGGAAATTTCTAAATCTAACACATCAGAAATCCCTATTGCATTATTTGGTTTATTATCTCCTACTTGTTATTTCCATTAACAAGTTATTTATAAATATAAATACTGAAATAAACACAAATGCAACCCTCACACATATACAGATCAACCACTGAAATAACTGAGACGAACACACAAGGGACACTGTTATTTTTGGACAATCGTCCCTGGAAAAACCCAATGCGGGAAAACCGGTGCAACATATATGAGGGTTTTATTATTTTGCAATTTCTAAATACAACTAGGGTGCCAGAAATGGCTCACCCTTCATAAATTTTCCTTGGTAGAAGTACCTCTCCTCGAAGATAGATATTCCGGTTGATTAATCAACCGGATGATTGATCCCACAACAACTTCGACAGTTCCTGAACTGGATAGCGAAAGCTGCTCCAAGCTTCTCTCTGGAACTGCATCACCCTTGGGAGCTGTAGATATGGTTGAGTGCATCTGACAGATAAAGAAATCTCTTGAGACTAGGGACTACGTCACCCTCTTCTGCTCTGCGTCTGCCTCTTAGCTCTCATTTTGCCCCACAAAAGTTTCTCAACGTTGCCTCTTTAGCCCAACATCAGCTCTGCTAGCCTTTGTTGCCTCTGCATCAACCTCTTGGCTCTTTGCGTCTTTTGTGTTAGCATCCTCAACCTCTGTGTCAGTCCTGGCAGCCTCTGCGTCAACCTTCCTAGGCTCTGCGCTGTCTCTCTGGGACTTTCTTTGCCTCTCTAATATGTATTCTCGGCCTTCTGCCGAATTGCTCCTCGCTGTAACAGATCACTAACTCGATTTCTCAGCAAACCCTGCCCTAGAAAATCAAATTGACTAATCAACTTGGTGTGTCTCCAACTAACCCTCAAGCCTCCTCTTATACTTTTCCTGTTGTCGATTCAACGACCGAGATTAAGTCCCTAATCGATGGCCAAGATTAGATCTGGCTTGATCCTCGTTATTTAGAACTTTCTCACCCATATTATATTAATACACATTAATAAATTAATTTTCCTAAGTTTAGAGTTAGGAACCCCATTAAAAATATTAATTATTTTAATATCTCTCCATCTGGGTGGAATTTCCCCAAACAATTTCTGGGTCTTGGAGATCTCATTTGCCTTAGCCACTCCACCAATTTTCATGGCTAGAGCACATCTGATGCTACCAAAAATCAACAATGACCAAGACAGGGAGTAGCGGCAAAGGAGCCTGAGTCAAGAAGGAGGAGGAGGCGGATGCAACTCTCGCATCGTCGAGATAACAAGTGCAGCAGAAGAGGAAGAAGAAGGACATCACCAAGGTTAGATGCTTCAACTGTGGGGAACTGGGACATTATGCCACTCAGTTCCCTTGGAAGAAGGGCAAGGGGGAAGCTTTTGAATCAAAGGCTGCGCCAGTGAAAGCGGCCGAGGAAGGCGAGGATGACGATTGTGCCATGAGTGCTCGTGCACCTTTGGAGAAGAGGTGGGACGACATCAAGTTGTAGTCGAGAGGACTACATGAGAGGGCAAGATCCTTGAGGTGCTCAAACTCTTGGATCACATACAGCTATGTGAGCCCTTAACGACAGTAGCAAAATGATGGGTGTCAGTTGGAGCGAGGTGTGATGGAGTCACAGTGGCATTGCTACAGTGCCAAAGTCTGAGGCAGCGCAGTGGATGTTGTAGCAGTGCGAGAGGCATCGAGCAGTTTACAGCAACGCAGTAGCAGCAAAGGGTCAACACAAATTAGGAGCAGAGGTAGCTTCAACATCACAGCGCATCCATATTGACCAGCATGTTAGTTTTTGGGTGAAGTTTCCGTTACTTACTTCCCAGTAACTGAGTTGCAGTGCAACAGTTAGTAGTGGTAGTGCTATGGGAAACATGATGTAGCATTTTGAGAGGGAATTGTAGTACAGATGTAGCAGTGGTAGTGGTAGTGTCATGGGCAGCAATACAGGGTGCAGCGGTGTAGTGGATGAAGGGAAGCAGGCCAAGCATCAACAACACAGAGGATTAATGCAGTGGATCAGTGTAGTACTTCTGTTGAGAAGTGTTACTAGAGCACATTCTTCGCTAAGAGGGAGTGTTGATTTTGGGTAGCATCGGATGTGCTCTAGCTTCAAAATTTTGTGGAGGGGCTAGAACACATGAGATCTCCAGAACCTAGAAATCGTTTGGAGAAATTCCACCCGGATGACAAGTTATTAAAATAATTAATATTTTTAATGGGTTCCTAAGTCTAAACTTAGGAAAATAAAAATATTAATGTGTATTAATAAGAATATGGGTGAGAATGTTCTAAGTGACGAGGATCAAGCCTATTTTAATCTTAGCCGTTGATTAGGGACTTAATCTCGACCGTTGATTCATCAACCAGAAAATTATAATAGGAGGCTTGAGAGTCGGTTGGAGAGACACCAAGAGATCAAAGAGTTCGATTTTTTTGGGGCGTGGTTTGCTAAGAAAGTCGAGCTAAGTGATCTGAGTTGCAGTGAGGGGCAGTTCAGCAGAGGGACTTCAGTCCAAGGCAGAGGATACATAGCAGAGAGGCAGAGCAACAACAAGAGAGACGATGCAACTCCAGAGAGGGTGACGCAGAAGCTAGAGGGGCTGATGCAGTTCCTTAGAGGCAGCACTGGGGTTTTTTGTGGGGGTAGAGAGAGCAGCAGTTCAACATATCGACTTCCGAGCAAGGAATGTTCACTGGGAGGGTGATGCAACTCATAGAGGAGGTGACGCAGTTCTAGCGTAGATCTTGGAGCAGGCATCGCTACCCAACACTGGGTACAACAGTTGTCATCTATGGGGTTTGATCATCCAGTTGCTGAACTACCAAAATATCTGTCTCCGGATAGAGGTCCTTCTACTAGGTTTATTCTCTGTTGGGTCACGGGTGAGCCGGATTTGGCACTGTAGTTGTATTCAGAAATCTACTTAATAATACAAATCCTCTATATGTTGCACCGATTTTCCCTAATTGGGTTTTTCCGAGGACGATTGTCCAAAAATAACGGTGCCCCTTTTGTGATTGTCTCTATTTATTTTAGTGCATGATCTGTATGTATGTGTAGGCTGCAATAGTGTTTTTCATCGCTGTTTAAGTAATTAAATAAATTGTTGAATGTAATGAACAAGTAGGAGATGATAAACCAGTGATTGCAGTAGGATTTCTGATGTGTAGATTCATAAATTCTCACATTTGATAGGCTAATGAACGGTGAAAAAGATTAGAACATTAGAAAAATGTCGTGAGGACCATGGACAAAAAAACTCTATCCCTGGCAACGACGCCAAAAAATGTTGTCGCACAGAATGTCTAGGCACCGCGACAACGACTCAGATCAAAGGCTGTCACACTAATCTCCAATCTTTCCATTTGAGTTGTCTCCTAATAGCAGTCTGAGGGGGGTAGACCCTATGGAAATGGAATGAGGGAAGATTAGTTGGGAACCAACCAATCTGGGAGACATAGTTAAGCAAGCAATACTTGTTTTAGATTGTGCAAGATTTTGAAGGATTCAATTAGATTTGAGAAAAATGATACCAGTGCCTTGTGGAGTGAACTATCTTGCGAAAGAAATAAAAGCCAAGTAAAGGATGGGAAACTGCTACTGAATGATTCAACTACCTTATATGCAAATGAAAAACTAAAAGCTATGTGAAATGCAGGGACTTGGTTAATTTTAGTTAAATGTCTGTTTTAAGTTTGATCCCTTAATGTTTCTGTTGACCAAGCTTATGCTTGGAAGTAAAATTTTAATATGCAAGAACTAGCGTAGTATGCAAATGCAAAGTGAAATGATGTGATTGCGGAAAAAAAAGGGCCTAAAGTTATTTCTGAAATATGTCTTTTGAGTGTTTTTTAACTTAAGGCTTAGAAAAATTATCTTAATGTGAAAGCAAATACTTATACAAACAATGTAAAATGTAAAATCTGCACAAGTAATTACTGGAATATACAATAGGAAACCAATATAAAATGCTGGAAATAAAACACTTTAAATTCAGAATTCATTTGCATGACGTGCTCAATCAAAGATCATTCGATGCATAAGTAAAACTAGATTAATCCTACTTGCATGAGCATGTAAAAACAAATGTACTTCAGAAATTAAACTAGGTGCTTAAAATTCAGATTACATCAATGAAATATTAGTCTAGTAATCTATTCTTAAAACAAATGTCAATGCCAACAATATATTTTAAACCATGCAATATTCAATTTTTTTCTATATATAACAACAAAAACTTCAAATGACAAACTGCTAACTAATAATTCAGAAAATTTTTGAGTTTTACTATTTATGATCTAGTGATGTATTTGATCTAAAAAAAATCAGAAATAAATTACTGAAAAATAGTGAAGCAATGTTCATAAAGTTGTCAATTAGCAAGCAAAAGGTTACTAAAGATAACTTCTATTTCTGACATGTACAACATGTTAGTTTTTGGTAACATCGGATGTGCTCTAACCATGAGAATTGGTGGAGAGGCTAACGCATATGAAGCTCAATCAACTCCCAAACTCTCCTAGATGTTGACAATCCTCCCTAGCCTCCTCTTCGGAAAATCTCACGTCAAATCTCCACTGCTAAGCACCACCAATGAACTCGGCCTCCTCTCCACTGTGTCCCTCAATAATACGCACAACCTGGAAGGGAATGCTACTGTTGGGAATCACAATGTGATCCTCCTCCTGAAGAAATGAAGAAAACCTTCTTAGGGTGGCACTCGAAGTCCCCCGAACAAAGGGTGAGCTCTTCACTTGAAGAACTCGTTCTAAACAGCCAGTGACTCGGCTAAGCAGCTCGAGCAACCAAAGAGAAATCAATATACTCCAATAAGATGAATGAAATGAGGAGAGCTACCTTCCTTATATAGATTTCGTGGAGCACTTATCGCTCCAATTTTACCTCCATTGTAGGCCCTCACTTAACCACCTACATGCAAAACTTAACCACCTTCATGCAAACCGAAGTAGGAAGTGTGTCTTTCCCTAGTGTGGGTGGCTCTCATGTGTAATTTAACAACAACAAAATAACTTCTCCTAAGTCTAATCTCCTAATAAAAATCGAATGGGCCCCATCACCTCCAAAATCAACCCCAAAATATAGAAATTAATCCTGTTCCAAAATAATTTAGGAAGGGACATTACAATCTTGTCACTTGAAACACGTTGTCTTTATCCAAGAAATTTGATTTCCCTTTTTATCACATGTTTCTCCTTGATTCTTCGTCCATGGTGGAGTCCACATCACTCTTTAACTCTGTGATGATTTCCACCTCATTTCCACATCATTTAACATGTGTGGATATTTAGTTTCTCCAATTTATTTAATTGTTGGGCTAATTTATTGCCACATTTTCCACAAAAATTAGGAAAAATGGGTTTTGAGAGCCTAGAACTTATTTTTTACCCCTCAAAGTATGTCTTAGTAGAAATTTGGTGAAGGGAGGTGTAATTTTGAGCACACATACCCCATACAACTTCTCTAGACTATACTTATTACAATTTACATTCAGATTTTATTAAAAATCTCTCAAGCCAGGAGGTAACTCCTCAAATGAGATTATTATTATTCATTTAAGTTGTTCATTATTATATACATGAGGGAGTGACTGTTGAGTTTCATCTCCCGATGACTCTCAATTTTCTCTATTATTTATTTACACTATTTACAATTGTTCACCCAATCCCTATGGTTAGGTGTCAACATTCCCCCCCTTAATCTGAAGGGATGTTAGCGAGTCCAAGCATCGTTTCGAATCTTTCAAGCTTTTCTCTTCCAAGCACTTTGGTGAAGATGTCTGCAATTTGCTCATTAGTGGAACAATGGTGAAGATGGATTGTTTTGGCCTCAACAAGATGTCGAATCAGATGATATTTTGTATTGATGTGCTTCGTTTGATCATGGAACTTTGGGTCCTTGGCCAACTTTATTGCCGAGGTATTGTCAATCATGAGTGGAGTCGAATGTACTTGTTTTACTTGCAAATCTTCCAGAATTTTCTTGAGCCACACAATTTCTTTTGTTGCCTCCGCTGCTGCCACATATTCTGTCTCTGTTGTGGAATCTGCAGGAACTGATTGTTTGCGTGATCTCCAGGAGACAGCTCCTGATCCAAGACTCATAGCATAACCTGAAGTAGATACCCTAGTTTCTTCATCTCCATCGAAGTTTGAATCAGAGTATCCAATCAAGCTGAAGTCGCCCACCTGTGTATACTTGAGTCCAAAGTCTTGAGTTCCCTTCAAGTACTTTAGAACTCTTTTTGCAGCAGACCAATGTTCCTCACAAGGCTTTTGCATAAACCTGGAGAGGATTCCAACATCAAATGAAATGTCTGGTCTGGTAGTAGTCTGGTAGTTGAGACTTCCTACAAGCTGTCTATACTTTGTTGCATCCTCAAATTCTTTTCCTTCGATGGATGTGAGCTTTAAGTTTTGTTCCATTGGAGTAGTCAGAGGATTGCATTTAGCCATGTCAAACCTGTTCAACAGATCTCCAATGTACTTATTTTGAGAAAGGAATATGGACTTCGGATGTTGAGTTACTTCAATACCAAGATAGTAATGAGCGTAGCCCAAATCAGTCATTTCAAAACTTTTCCTCAATTCCTTCTTTATGGATGCAATGTAGCTCTCATTCTTCCCTGTCATCAAAAGATCATCTACATATACCACAAGATATACAACTGTTTTTCCAACTTTCTTGACAAATAAAGTTGCATCATCAAGATAATAATGTTTGAAATTGAGTTTCAGAAGATGCTTAATTAGTTTTTCATACCAGGCTCACGGTGCTTTTTGAGGCCATACAAGGACTTCACAAGTTTGCATACTTTATGTTCATGCCCTTTCACAACAAATCCTTCAGGCTGGTACATAAAAACATTCTCTTTTAGATATCCATTCAAGAAAGAAGTTTTTACATCCATTTGTTGGACTTTCCAACCGTTCTGAGCTGCTAGTGCAAAGAGTGTATGGATGGTAGACCATTTTGCTGTGGGGGCAAAAGTCTCCTCATAATCAACCCCTTCCTTCTGTGCAAAACGTTTTGCCACAAGCCTAGCTTTGTGCTTGTCAAGTGAGCCATCAGCTTTATACTTGTTCTTGTA
>APFE030664262.1:110565-129351 GCA_000404065.3 Pinus taeda
TGGGAGATATAAAACATGATGCAGAAGAAAGTCTGGAAGACCAGGCAATTTAAGCTTGATTGTGCCAAGCCCTGATGGCTTGAGTTTTGATTTGTCTGCAAAGTATACTGCTCCATCAACACTGTCAGTAAATTCTTCAAAAAAATCTCTTTTAGAAGTCATGTGGCAAGTTGCTCCTGAATCAAGCAACCAATCATTTTTCCAAGAAGCAAGTGAAGCATTAAATAAGTCTTCATTTACTCGATTATTACAGTGTGCCACAACATAGTGAGCAGATTCAGGTGCTTTACCTTTCTCTTTGTCATTTGTTTTACCTTTGGGTTGGTTTCTTTCCTACTCAATTCTGTCCCAAGGCAACTTGAATGTGGATGTATCATGTGATCCATCTCTTTTGCAACGTATGCAATGTAAATCTGACTTTTCTCCTTGAGAGTGTTTGCCCCCCTTGCCTTTGAAATTTCTTCTTCCTCTTCCTCTTCGACCTCCTCTTCCTCTGGAAGAATCTCGAGCAAGATTCTTCTCTCTATGTGCAAGACACACAGCCTCTTCAGAAGATTGAGGAGTTGTCTTCTTCCCAAAAGCTTTCTCTCTTTCAGCAAATTTTTTCACAAGGGAGTCAAAGGTTTCCATTTGCTTGCAATGACTCAAGATAATTTGAGTAAGTGGGATAAAGTGCTTTGACAAAAGCTATCAGAGGAATGTCTAGTTCAACATTAGTGACTTTGATATCATGCATAATAGATTTTACTTCTGATGCAAGAGCAAGAGGATCATCATTTTGTAATTCAAGGTTGAACAATTGAATTAGGGGTTGAACAACTTCAAGTGCAGAGTGTGAGTCATAGAGTTCCTTCAGTTTTTGTAAGGCTTCGAAAGCATTTGAAAATGGCGAAATATGGTGACCCACCTCTACATTTACTGATGCTGCAATCGATGCATAAGCCTTGCTATTCTTATTTTCCCAAATGGCGAATTCCTTGTCTAAGGTAGGCTATTCTGATTCTTTGTCTCCTTCTCCAACACATACTCCTTTCCACAACTCGTTAAAAATGGGAGTGTGTTTGATTTTCCAAGACCACTCAAGATAATTTTCCTTCCCATTAAGGACCACTCCCACAATAGATATTAATGAATGCATTTTAAAAATCTGTGTACTGTAAAAAAAATATACTTCTGCTGGAAGAAAATGCAGTTTTGGTGGCAAAAATGCAGTTCTGGTGAAAAAAAATAAAAAAATGCAATATGATATTTATAGAAGAGGTATATTTATAGCAGAGGTATCTTCCATGGTTTGGATACCCATATTACTCAACATCACAACACAGTAAAGTGTAAGAGGACAAGGCGAGAGTTGGCTGCATATTAGAGCAAGGAGCAGTGTATATTGGGAGAAAAAAAAGGTTGAACATTTGTGTATTATATGATTGCACCTGTTACCAAATGCCAAACAACGTGATTGCAAGACTTGTTCAATGGGAAGGAGCTGTGCAAGAGCATCAATCCTGACGAAGCGGTGGCTTATAGTGCCGCAGTGCAGGCTGCTATCCTCACCGGAGAAGACAACCAGAAGGTTCAGGTCTTGCTGCTACTCGACGTCACGCCTCTTAGCCTCGGAATCAAAACTGTCATAACGCCTCCCGAGAAACACCACAATCCTGACGAAGAAAGAGTAGATATTCTCCACCTATGCGGATAACCAGCCTGGAGTGCTGATCCAAGTGTACGAGGGGGAGCGTGCTCAGACAAAAGACAACAATTTGCTAGGCAAATTCAAGCTCATTCAACGCACAGTCTCTGATCTGCAGAGTTTCCAGTCGATTCTAAAACCATGGGTATCTCACAGGGTTCACTTCACAAGAAACATGCAACTAGAGGGAAGACAACCTTCAATGACGAAACTATTGAGTAACAAGACTGTGAGAAGGATGCGTTTGAGAGGAGGTGAAGATTTCGGAGGTCTCTGCGAGCAGGCGGGCATGCATGTACAAAGGGAAGGCGGAGGGCCAAGCCAAGTATAGCCAGCGTTGGAATGGTATGCGCAGTGGGAGGAGGCGGACTGTAGTGATAGGAATGTCAGAGGGCACTCATAATAATACAACGTCCAATTAATTTGCCGCAGAGAACTAATTTGGCCAGAGGACAGATAGAATAATGGTAGATATGAGAGACTGGGAGTTACAAGGCAGAGAGTGAAGCCAAAGAATGGCGATGGCTCTAATACCATGTCAGGCCAGGAGGTAACTCCTCAAATGAGATTATTATTATTCATTTAGGCTGTTCATTATTATATACATGAGGGAGTGACTATTGAGTTTCATCTCCCGATGACTCTCCATTTTCTCTATTATTTATTTACACTATTTACAGTTGTTCACCCAATCCCTATGATTAGGTGTCAACAAAATCCCGTCATGCAAGAAATAAAAAAAATTAAAAAACTGACCCTAGACCTATTTAAATTCCACGAAATTTTATGAGTGATCTAATATGGTAATATATAATGACTCTAGACACTAGGACTCACCCAAGGCCTCGCCATCAAGCCGCACTCCGACTTTGGGACTATGCTTGGAGGAAAAAACTCAATTAATTATTAAGTCGCTGTAAGCACCTAATAATTAACCAAGTGAAAAAATCCTCCCAGAGTAAACTCGCTTGATGACAAAGTCCCAAGTTACCTATGCTTGTTAGATGAATCAACTCATCATACCAGCATCACTTTACATCATCCTCGTAGGGCTTGTCGAATTTGAGTACAACATGAGAAGAAGATGAGAATAAGGAATAGAGTTAAAAAACTATGATGATATAGTGAACTCTGATGTTATATGAAGCTTTTGATACATCCTCGGTCATGGAGTCTTAAAAAAAAATTTAGGTACATTTCAGTGGTCAACATCCGGCTCTCTTGGGAATGCGTGCTTGACAGGAAACAAGAACATGCAAGGACCTAGAATCTGCATCCACAAAAAGACATATATCAGTGGCGTCTGCTCAAAATATCATCATGAAATCAAAATTCAAATGAAATACTAGAGCATGAAATGGAAATTTATTCCAACAGAAATAATAAAGAGTAGAGTTAGAAATACAATACAAAATATGTGCCATAGCATCAGATGTCCTCAATGGAGTTCATCTGAGAACTTGCTAACTTGCAGGTAGATCCGCGGGTTGCTTTTCTGATGTGCCCTATCTAATTTTGAATATTTTAGGACTTTGATCTGTCCGAACATTGTGTTGTATATGGCCATCAGATTTACCAAATCATTTCCACTTTTTTCTTTTCTTCTTAATAGACTTTAATGTTGATGTTGATGCGATCAAAGTAGACTTTTTTGCCCGATCTTGAAAATGCTCAGATGGAAAATTTGAAGTATCCACGACTTTTGTGACCTGCCTTTCTCCATTCAGCATCTGCTCTGACATGGGTGTTGGATCGATCTCATAAGCATTAACTTGATTCCCCACAGTTTCCTTTTTATCCAGGTCACCATCAATTAGCCATTTTTCAATGGAATAAATGACCTCCTCATAATAAGATGAAGCTTGCTTTAATGGATATAGAGGCTTATGATATATTTCTTTGTTCTTTTCCCATTCATCATCTGACCTAAGTTGGAATTTTTGTACATGTAATCTTTTCATTTCTTCCAGCCTACTCTGAAAAGTGATCTGATTAGCCTTCAAAACACTTATTTCCTTGGCATGATTTGTTTCCATGGTGTTGATTAATTGTACTTGTTTTTCTTCCATGGCGAGCAACCTGTTTTGAAGAGCGTCCATTTGACTGGAATGATTAACCTCCATGGTACTCATTTCCTTTGCATGACCTGCTATTAATCTCGTTTGATTGAGTTCCATGTTCTTAACTACTTGAGTGTGGTCTGCTTCTATTTTAATCAAATGATTTTGAATAGAGGTCATTTGATCAAAATGATTGACTTCCATGGCCTTAATGAGTTGAGCTTGGTTGACATGCATATCCTTAATCATTTGAGTCAACTCCTTGATGAGATCCCTATCATTTTCATTAGCTTGAGCTTGAGCTTTGATCTTTCTTTCATCTCCAGATTTTTCTTCAATGGCATCAATGATTGATTCTAGAGAATCAAAACTGTTAGCAGGTAAGTCTGTGAACCAACCGAAAGCATAACCATTTAATGAAATGGTGAAAAGTTTCATTTTAACGTCCTCATGGTTAATATCATGGCACAATTTTCTCACACAAAGGTTGAAATTCCCAAGGTGAGTTTTGGTACTAATGGCATTGTTACCTAGAAAACTATTCAACTCTTCAATAGCCTCAATGGTTTCATCCAAAATAAAATTCGGATAGCTTGGAATGATAGTAAAATCACAAGGGGTGAACAAATCATTCATGATGTCATTCTCACTTGACTTTGAAAGAGAAAATGGATACCAGAGAGATTCTCCTGTCCAAGATTAGCTAGAAGTGTACGAGAAGAAGACTTCAAGCATAAATCCTTGCAGAAAATGAAATAAGTGGACTCGCCACTTGAACAGGAATCTAACTCTAAAATCCAACATGAAAAAATCAAAAGTTAGTCGTATTCGAGGTACAAGAGGACTTGTCTCCAGCAACGACGCCAAGAAATGTTGTTGCCACTTTGCACACACACCTATGTTAGTGAGAAAAAGCTCTTAACCCCATAGGGTGTGGTTTGGTGGCAAAACTAAGAGATGGGGTTGTCACCTATTCCCAACTCTCACCCAGGGGGGTCATCCCTAATGAAAAGTTATATGATATGAGTTTCTAGGAGATTAAGCTTAAGTGGAGTGTTTGTCAGAAAATAAGTTGTTTTCAAGAATTAAGTAAGCATATGAATAAATGAGCAAATTTCAAAGATATATTCAAAGTATAGACAAATGCCTTCAAATAAATCTCAATATTGTTGATTTTGGGTAGCATTGGATGTGCTCTAGCCAATAAAATTGGTGGAGGCTAAAGCACATGAGATCTCCAATACCCAGAAATGGTTTGGGCAGATTCTAAACAGTTTGAGAGATATTAAAATAATTAATATTTTTAATAGAGTCCCTAAGTCTAAACTTAGGGAAAATAAAATATTAATGTGAATCAATATAAAACTGAGTTAGAAGGGTCCAAAAGTCATGGATCAAGCCATAGTTAATCTTAGCTGTTGGTTAGGGACTTAATCTCGGTCATTGATTTGTCAACGAGAAAAGTATAAGAGGAGGCTTAAGGGTCACTTGGAGAATACATTGAGTTGATCAAGATTTCGATTTTCTAGGGCAGGGTTTGTTGAGGAAGTTGAAAGAGTGATCAGAGTTGCAGCTGAGGGGCAGTGAATACAAAAGCAGAGAGGCAGACATAGGACTAGGAGGATTAGCGCAAAAGTCGAGAGAGAGGGACGCAAAGCTAGCCAGAGGTTCACGCAAAGCTAGCCAGGGCTTACGCAGAGGCAGCTAGGAGTTGTGCAGTGCCTCAGAGAGCCAACGTGGGTGACACAGAGGCTCTAAGGACTGATGTAGGGCCTCTAGAGGCTGACGCAGGGCAAGCTAGGGTGACACTGGACCAGAAAGGGTTGACGCAATCCCTAGAGGTTGACGTTGGGGTTTTCATGGGGCAGATTGGAGCTAGGAGCTATCAGAGTGTTTATTCGGGGTGCCTCAGAGAGCCAACGTGGGTGACACAAAGGCTCTAAGGACTGACATAGGGCCTCCATAGGCTGATGCAGGGCAAGCTAGGGTGACGTTGGGCCAGAAAGGGTTGACGCAATCACTAGATGCTAACGCTGGGGTTTTCATGGGGTAGATTGGAGCTAGGAGCTGTCAGAGTGTTTATTCGGGGTTTCAATTGGAATATTTTCTTCCTAGTAGAGAGCTACTACTGCCGAGATTATTCTCTGTTGGGTGAGCCGGTTTTGGCACCCAGATTGTATTTAGAAAATGCATAATAATAAAACCCTCAAATAGTTGCACCAGTTTTCCCACATTGGGTTTTTCCGGGGACATTGGTCCAAAAACAATGGTGTCACTTGTGTGCTTGTTTTGTTTCCTTCAGTTGATGCTCTGTAATGTGTTGAGCATGTACTTGTATTTATTTTCAGTATTTACATGGTAAATAACTTGTTAATTAATCAAAACAAGTAGGCAGAAATAAATCAGAAAAGTACGTGAAGGGTTTCTAACAGTTAGACTTAGAAATTCCAACATGGTATCAAAGCGTGGTTGCAGATCACAGGAGAACTAAGGACATCATCCGAGCAGAGCAGCAGCAGCAAAAAATAGTTGTAATGAGTGACAGAAGCTGTTCCTAGCATAGACGCAACAAGGAGGGGTGATGCAGTGCGTGTGTCATCAAGTTTGAGCCGGGAAGAGGATCAACGCAGTGGCAAAGGGGAGCAAATTCGACCTACGCAGTGCCCGGTCATCTTTCTTAGCCAGGAAGGATTGGCGCCTGTGGCCAGAAGGTGCAAATTTTGCTGGTGCTGGGATTGCGCACAGTCTAGAAGCTCTAACCTTCAATTTGTTGGGGCTTAGGAGGCTGTGGGTAAGTTGCAGAGTGAAGCTGGTGGGGTACTGTAGTCAGAATAGTACCTAACAGGGCAAGACCAAGGAGGAGGGAGTTGCTACCGAGGATTTCTAGCCAAGAAATCCGGATCAGTGGTGCAGTTGCATTAAAGATTGGAGTGGGGGCATCTCAACATTGGCAGAGGGGTTTCTAGGAGGGAAATCGAGGCTCAAAGGGAGTCACACCGAGAACTTCCAGAAGGGAAGTAGAGGAGCAGCGATATGGAAGTGAATGGGGTAAGAGACTAGGACAAATTGGATGGAGCCTCAAACTTCGTAGTCTGGAAGGCCAAAATCTTATCCGTTCTAGACAGGAACTGTCTCAAACAATTCATTTTGAGGACAATAGCAGTCCTAGTTGACCTGACTGATAATGACAAGTACGAGGATGCAATGGTGAGGGCCAAGAGCATCATCCTTGATGGGGTCAAGGACCATGTAGTACCACACATTGCTGAGAAGAATACGACAAATGAGATGTGGGCGGCCCTAAAGAAGTTGTATCAGCATACTTCCGTGCAAAGGAAAATGCTACTAGAAAATCAGCTGCAGGCATACCAGATGCAGAAGGGAGAACAAATTGACACCTTCCTCGGTCTATTGCAGGAGATCTGGGATCAGCTGACTTCCATAGGGGCCACGACGGATCAAGAATTGATGGTGAAAACAACCCTGAACGTAGTCTTAGAAGACTGCAAGGTATTTATCCAGAGCATACTGGGCAGGGCAACCCTTCCAGATTGGGAGGAAATGTGGGCGGCTCTTTGCCAAGAAGAGATCAGAAGGCAAAGCAAGGTGGGAAGCAGCAGCAAGGGGATCAGAATCAAGGAGGAGGAGGTGGATGCTGCCCTATTATCTGAGGGAAAGTAGGAGAAACAGAAGAAGAAGGACCTCTCCAAGGTCGAATGCTTCCACTGTGGGGAACTGGGTCATTATGGGACTCGGTGTCTAAGGAAGAAGAGCAAGGGAGAGGCTTCCGAGACCAAGGCGATGTCAGCAAGCGGAGAAGGAAGTGGAGACAGATGATGACTATGCCATGAGTGCTCACACACCACTTGAGCAAAAATGGGGAGACATCGAGCTGTAGTCAGACGGACTATAGGTGATGAGGGGTAGGATCCTTGAGGTACCCAACCTCTTGGATTATACCTTGCTACGGGAGCCGTGAAGAGGAGTAGCAAGACTTGTGGAGGTCGGTAGAGACGGATGCAGATGGAGCAAAAGAGGGAGCTACAGTGCAGGAGTCCTAGCACAACGTGAGGCAACAGTGCGGGATGCACAAAGTTGTTGCAACTTGCAATAATGCAGAGGTTAGAGAGGGAGCACTTGTCAGTGATAGAGGGAGCTTCCCCATCGGGAGTGTTTCTAACTTGATGGAGATGTCAGAGTTGGGAGATCAGTTACTTACTTCTCAGTAACTGAGTTGCAGTGTAGTAGTTAGCAGTGGCAGTGCTATGTGTAGCATGATGGGAGGGGTTGTAGTGCAGATGCAGCAGTGGCAGTGGCAGGGCCATGGGCACCAACACGGATGCAGAGGGAGCTGCTGTACAGATGCAACAGTGGCAGTGGCAGGGCCATGGGTAGCAGTACATGATGCAACAACGCAGAGGATTTTGAGCAGTAGGCCTAGCATCAGCATAGGGACCGATGCGGGATGATATGAGTGATGCTCAGTAAGGGGTATTACTAGAGCACAATCCTCTCTAAAAGGGAATGTTGATTTGGGGTAGCATCGGATGTGCTCTAGCCACGAAAATTGGTGGAGAGGCTAAAGCACATAAGATCTCCAATACCCATAAACGGTTTGGGCAGATTCTAAATAGTTTGAGAGATATTAAAATAATTAATATTTTTAATGGAGTCCCTAAGTCTAAACTTAGGGAAAATAAAATATTAATGTGAATTAATATAAAACTGTGTTAGAAGGGTCCAAAAGTCATGGATCGAGCTAGAGTTAATCTTAGCTTTTGATTAGGGACTTAATCTCGGCTGTTGATTTGTCAACGAGAAAAGTATAAGAGGAGGCTTGAGGGTCACTTGGATAATACATTGAGTTGATCAAGATTTCGATTTTCTGGGGTAGGTGTTGATTTGGGGTAGCATTGGATGTGCTCTAGCCATGAAATTTGGTGGAGAGGTTGGGGCATATGAGATCTCCAATACCCAGAAAGGGTTTGGGCAAATTCTAAGCAGTTTAGGAGATATTAAAATAATTAATATTTTTAATGGAGTCCCTAAGTCTAAACTTAGTGAAAATAAAATATTAATGTGTATTAATATGAAACTGTGTTAGAATGGTCCAAAAGACATGGATCAAGCCAGATCTAATCTTAGTCGTTGATTAGGGACTTAATCTCGGTCGTTGATTTGTCAACTAGAAAAGTATAAGAGGGAGCTTGAGGGTCACTTGGAGAATACATTGAGGGAGACTAGTCAGTTCAATTTCTGGAGCGAGGTTAGTTGAGAAGTTGAACCAATGGTTTGGAGAGCAATTAGGAGGCAGCAAGTACGAAACAGAGAGACGGGAGATCAGCGCAGAGGCAGAAGAGGCAGACGCAGGGCCAGAGGAAGCCACGTAGAGGCAGCAGAGACTGCGCAGAGCCAGCAAAGCCTGCGTCATCCACGCAGAGGCTGCAGGAGGGACGTTGAAGGCTAGCGAGGCTGCGCAGAGCCTCAGTAGGCTGATGCAAAGGGTTTCAGGCTGTCGCAGAGGTCAGTAAGGCCTACGTTGGGTTCAAAAGAAGTGTTGGAAAATTTGTCTATTTGTGGGTAAGTGAGTTTGGCACCTAGTTGTACTAGAAAATTGCTGAATAATAAAATCCTCTCTTGCTGCATTGGTTTTCCCACATTGGGTTTTTTCGGGGACATTAGTCCAAAATAACTGTGTCAATGTGTTGATTCTTGTGCATATATTTGTTTCTGTATTGCGATGTGATATTTGTAGCAGTATTTATTTTAATGTTTGTTGAAGTAATTTCATGAATAACTTATGGTGAAATAAGTAGGAAAAGTAAATCAGTTGCTGCAGTGATAGAATTTTCACAGCAGGGTTTGCTGAGGAAGTCGAAAGAGTGATCAAAATTGTAGCTGAGGGGCAGTGAATACAAAAGCAGAGAGGCAGAGATAGTACCAGAAGGATCAACGCAGAAGCTGGGAGAGAGGGACGCAAAGCCAGCTAGAGGTTCACGCAGAGCCAGCAAGGGCTCACGCAGAGGCAACCAGGAGCTGCGCTGTGCCTTAGAGAGCTAGCATGGGTGACCCAGAGGCTCTAAGGACTGGCACAGGGCCTCCAGAGGTTGACGTAGGGCAAGCCAGGGCAATGCTGGGCCAGAAAGGGCTGACGCAATCCCTAGAGGCTGACGCTGGGGTTTTTGTCGGGCAGATTGGAGCTGGGAGCTGTCAGAGTGTTTATCCAGGGTTTCAACCGAAATATTTGCTTCCGAGTAGAGAGGTACTACTGCCGAGATTATTCTCTGTTGGGTGAGCTGGTTTTGGCACCCAGATTTTATTTAGAAACTGCATAATAATAAAAACCTCAGATAGCTGCACCAGTTTTCCCACATTGGGTTTTTCAGGGGACATTGGTCCAAAAACAACGGTGTCACTTGTGTCCCTATTTTGTTTCCTTCAGTTGATGATTTGTAATGTGTTGAGCATGTACTTGTATTTATTTTCAGTATTTACATGGTAAATAACTTGTTAATTAATCAGAACAAGTAGGCATAAATAAATCAGAAAAGTACATGAAGAGTTTCTAACAGTTAGACTTAGAATTTCCAACAAATAGCTTGCTCAAAAAATGAAATCAAGATACAATGATAGACAATCCTGCAAACTCAAATGTTAGACCAAGATGAGCATATAAACATCAATTGCAATTATAAGGGAGATAGTACTTGAAAGTAAATGCTCAAATGACAAGATAATGATATCAATTACTCATGAGCTAGATGATCATCAAAGCAACAAATATATGAAATAACTTGAAATAGAGTTGCACCAATGAAGGATATTCCAAGTACAAGAAAGCTAATTGTTGCAAAAGTAAAAGATCTAAATGCTTGCACTATAAAGAAAATGCCTTTGAGAAACTGATGATATTTGTAAATATGACTCAATAAATTCAAGATAGCACATATAGTAGAGTTGTATTGCAAGTAAAGTGAAATTGTGATGTAGAGATGCTCTTGGTTTATTTTATTAGGTGTATTCTAAAACGAAGTTACAATTGAACTCCGGTCCCCAGACCTCATCCTCGCCCGGAAATCCGGATCTCACAATGAGGAGTCAATAGGGTGGAGGGTCCCTCCAGTCTATACAACCAACTTAAGTTGAAGGTTAATTTTGGAAATGTCAATTAGTAATAAAATGTGACTAAGTGAGATGCTTAAGTAATAAAATGTGACTAAATAAAATACCAATATCTTCAAATGAAAATGAGGCGAACCTTCACAAATCCACAATTGCTTTGCAAGAAATAGAGTCAGTGCCAAATTGTTTCAACACAAGAATGTTCAATAATAACCATGATGCCACATAAATTAAATTTGACAATGATAAAGCAAAATGCTCAAGGGACTTGTGAAATCAAGATGGCTAAATTAAACCAGTTTAAGCTTGCCAATTGTGTAAAATACTCGTTTTCTTTCAAAAAAAGGATATTGCATGTGTTGTAATAGAAGCTCAACGCAAGCACTCAAGAAATTGAAATAAACATATGTCACACTTGTGCTAAAATGAAGGTGGATGCGAGTACTATGTCAGAAACTAATCATGCATAAGTGAAATGAAATTAGCAAATGAGAACTAGAGTACCTAAACTAATATGATTAGTTCACCCACAAACAAAGATCCTCCCTTTATATGGGGAGAAGGGATACCATGGGAAAAATCCCTAGCTTCCTCACAAGAAAATTTAGCATTTTTATTAGTAAATAGTTACAATGAAAAAAGACCACCCAAGAGACTTCGAAAAGAAAATCAATATTTACAAAATTTGTGCTTGTGATGCACTAGACTTCCTCCTTAGATGCCCAAAATAATTGGCAAATGAATGTCATAAAGAAAAGGCCTCTAAAGTCTGCAAACTTGGAGAAATGTTTACATGTAAAAATTAGATTGTGAAACTCCCTAAATCTGCCCAATGTGTAGACTGTTTTGGTATTCACAAACCAGCCACTTTACAATCACAGCGCATGCAAGAGGAGAGAGGCTAAGCCTCTTTTAGCTCTTGGCCCTTGAGTTAAAAATTAGCGGCCCTCACAACAGTCCACGGCCTCCCTTGAAAACTAGTCTTGAAGTAAGAGCCCAAGGTTTTGCACACAACTTGTTAAAAGTTTCAAACAATGAATCCCGCAAGCTGCCACAAGAACAAGTTAGAGAGGGTTGCAGAACAAACCTGTGTTAGCTATGAATTTAATCAAGAAAATTAAAAATGTTTATGTACAAGTCTACAAAGGCTAAGCTAAAGAGTATGAGTAAACTCTTCTCTTTGCTTAGCCATAATTTGGCTTTAAAATAATAAGATCATAGCAAATGAAGCACAATATTTTGAGAAATAAATATCAAATGGATTATCCTTGAGATATGAGCCCAAGGACCAGAAGAAATCCCTGCGAGACAAATTCAAAAGATGAGGCTTTGGAATTTCACAAATGTGGGTTCTCCTTGAGTATTTCAAGAGCGGGTTGGTTCCTTCGAGAACTTCCCCACGCTTGAAGCTTGATCCAAAGAAAGATTATCTACACAACTTCACATAGACAAATTAGATCCATATGGGCTTTAATCACATGCAATGATGAGAAAATTTTAGAGATATATTGGACATCAACTAAAGCATTCTTTATCTAGAGCAAGTAAATAATTCTTATGCTAATGTAAGATAGTTATACATCAACACAACTTGAAAAGCATAATGGAAATAATAGCATAATGAAATAAGTAGAAAGACAAGAGCAAGAATATCAAGATATTACTATACACAAGGAGAATAACACCTCAAATGTAACCCCAAAGTCTTTTTGTATTAATTTGCAAAAGACTGTACAATCCAATAGAGTATTGTCAAGCCCAATAACTCGTATCATGAATACATAGTGAAAGCCCATTGCTCACTTAAATAGAAATTTGGGAGCCAATCCCAAGGCAAATGGTGAGGATCCCAAAGCAAATGGGTGACAATCCCAATGCTCCTTCATGCAAATTCAAATTTCCTAAGTGGCAACTCGATTTCTTCCTTAGAGGCCCACACAATCCTTAATGAGGGAGCTCGAATTAGATGAGAGGACATGTGGGAGAGTGAAGTGGAGTCGTAGGAGACCACTCTCCACCTCACTCAAGTGAACTCTAACCCAATCTCAAGTCAACTCATGATATCTCCTTGAAGCTCGAGTTAACTTCCTCAAATCGTGGATCTTGTCACTTGAAACTCGTTGTCTTTCTCCAAGAAATTCGATTTCCCTTTTTGTCACATGTTTCTCCTTGATCCCTGGTCCATGGTGGAGTCCACATCATTCTTTAACTCTGTGATGATTTTCCACCTCATTTCCGCATCATTTAGCATGTGTGGATATTTATTTTCTCCAATTTATTTAATTGCTAGGCTAATTTATTGCCACATTTTCCACAAAACTTAGGAAAAATGGGTTTTGAGGGTCTAGAACTTATGTTTTACTCCTCAAAGTATGTCCTAGTAGAAATTTGGTGAAGAGAGGCATAATTTTGAGAACACATAACCCATACAACTTCTCTAGACTATACTTATTACAATTTACACTTAGATTTTATTAAAAATCCCATCCTGCGGGAAAAAAAAAATAAATTAAAAGCTGACCCTAGACCTATTTACATTCCCCAAAATTTTACGAGTATGATAATATACAATGACTCTAGACACTAGGACTCACCCAAGGCTTCGCCATCAAGCTGCTCTCCGTCTTTGGTGCTATGCATGGAGGAAAAAGCTCAAATAATTATTAAGTCCGTGTAAGCACCTAATACTTAACCAAGTGAAAAAACCTCCCAGAGTAAAATCACTTGATGACAAAGTCCCAAGTTACTTAGGCCTGTTACATGACTCAAGTCATCATACTAGCATCACTTTATATCATCCCTGTAGGGCTTGTGGAATCTGAGTACAACATGAGAAGAAGATGAGAATAAAAAAGTAGAGTTAAAAAGCTTTAATGATATAATGAACTTTGATGGTATATGAAGCCTATGATACATCCTCGGACATGAAATCTTCAAAAAATCTTAGGTACACTTCAGTGGTCAACAGTAACAACAGCTGCTACGGGTTCCTCATTTCCTCAACCATTTTGTATTTTGACTCTTCTTTTGAGGTCTTGCATAAAACTCCAAAGTTGTGTGCACTCTGCCTTTGGGGCTTCATAAACCTGCTCTTCTTCAATATAACTCTGTTCATCAACTGCATCCAAGGCTTTGTTTAATGTTATACTCTTCAAGGGAGACACTAGCATCATTCTTTGACCATAGTAGATGTTTATGATGAGCCTGGGTTTCAAGGAGGAAACATCCCTTTGCTTGTATTTATTGATCTTTAATTTTCATGAGATGATTATCAAACTCATACTGCTGTAACGTACTTCTTTCCGATTGTAGTGAATCATCGGGAAGCATTTTTCCAAAACAGACCTATTCTTGTCCAGCCCCATTCATTAAAAGGAAATTATTTTTTTTTACTAAAGGTACCCTTGCTAAAAGGACGGGTAACAGGACACTGACTCTAATCAAACCTTGGACATTCTTCATAGAAATTTTCCGAGGATGAAAGAATGAAATTACATTAATATTCACAAGTGACCAAAAATGATGATGGAACTGCTATGTACATACATGTTAAAGTGGATGCTGCGGAACTTGACAGGCATGAGGCATTTCTTCCCTAGATAATTATTTAAGAATATTATGCAGAATGGAAGTTGTCTTCTCAAGAAGTTTCTGTTGTAACAGAATCAGAAAATATTAATTTTATAGGTAATGCCGCTATTTTTATTGATTTTTGCAGGTTAGCAAAGATTTGATATATAATGTAGCAGTTGAAAATGTGCTGTTTGATATGTGACAGTCATAGGCCACAATATTCCTCCCTTGAAGGGGGCTTCATTTTTAGCACAATAATTCCTGCTGTGGACGTTCACTTTCGCTTGGTGATTGAACCCCTTCTCCTATTTTATCAGGTTTGTAAAAATTATGAGTTCATTGTGAACATTCCTTGAGGCAGTACCCATAATAGATTCTTCTTTTTGATCTATTTAACAGCAATTTTTATGCCAAATCAATGAAACAAGAATTTCTCTATCTCAAAATGTTCCATTACGGTATTATGTATAGCAGTATCATCCACAGTACTATGGAAAGCATGTTTCTGAAGCTACCATATATAAAATTGAAATGATTTAGGTGGATCTTGCATTATGGGGTCATGTCCACAATTATGAGCGTACTTGTGCCGTGAATAACAGCCAGTGTTTGAATTATCCAATAAGGGACCATGAAGGGTTTGATAATTACAAGAGTTCCATGTACTCTGCCCCAGTGCATGTCATCATTGGAATGTCTGGATTCGAGCTTGACTCTTTCATCACGATGGTATGCATTATAGCTGATGAATTCTTATCTGCAGATATTTTGAGATTGTAGGAAAATCTAATTGGTTTAGTTCAAAATTATGCAGGCTAAGAGCTGGAGTTTAGTACGTATATCAAAATTTGGGTTTGTTAGAGTACATGCTACTACCGGAAAAATTCTTGTACAGGCAAGTCCTCTACCAACCTATGAAAAGATAGTACGTTATAAAGATTTGCATGAGGAAAAAGAAACTAAGAAGTTAATTTTGAAAAGGATTTGTGGTGATTATTTTCCTTTGTATACATCACCTTTTCCCGTTCTTTACCCAACATGAGATGACTGCATTATGTTTACCAACATAAGTAAATGTGTGTCCTTCCTACATTGAGATAACTAAATGAAATCTTGGCAGACTCCAAAGAGGCCTGACCTTGTATCAAGAACAGCCGTCCAAGTGTTTTCTTGATATTCTTAATTGTATTTTGTATGAATTATACCCAAATATCAAATTTGTATAGCACTTCTACATTAAATTTTCCAGAATGAGCATGTATTAATGTATTGCTTATGATACCATGTTAATTGTGAGAAGTTGGAAGTGGTTATGACAACCCTCTGTCTTAGCCTCAAATGATATTCAATTTTTAAGGGTATGTTTCCACTCAAGTAATAGGCATTTGTGTATGCTGTGTCAGGATGTCAGGCCTCCAGGTGAAGACTGTTTAAAGTGGGAAATGGCATACAAAGTTGAACGTGTGGGTCATAAATCAATGCCTTAGAGAAGATTTGTCATTCCATGGATTTTGACCTCAATCATGTAATGGCATATTCATATAGGGCAATGCCATTTTATTTGGGAACTTAAGTGCTTTAACAGGTTTTGGAAATAGTACTTTGTGACATTTAGATGTGATCTGAACATTATTTAGGCCATGTTTTTAGTTTAACAACTACACTTTCAAGACTCTTGTGTACAATCAAAACCTAGGGCAGCGAAATGCTATGTCGTTTGAAACACTGTCAATTTGTTATTAATGGTCCCTACTTTTTCTAATCATGTTTCCTTCACATATTATCAATTATACTGTCATATCACCATTTTTATTTTCCTCCATAATACAGCTAGGTTGGATTTCCAGGGTACAGGATGACCAGATCATGGGAGCAAGTTTATGTCATCAGGGGTTTTGAGAGAGTTTTGAGGAGTTTTTATGGGATCCGATGGCATTCCCTTGGCATATTCCATCACCCGCACAGTTTGCCTTTCGTTTTGTTGCATTCCGACAACTTTCAAAAAATTACATTATTATGGGGCCTAACTTAATTAATTATGCTCAAAGTGGCATTCTTTTGATTTGTTGCAGCATCGAATGTGCTCTAGCCATGAAAATTGGTGGAGAGGCTAAAGCACATGAGATCTCCAAGACCTATAAATGGTTTGGGAAAATCCTACCTGGTTAAAGAGCTATTAAAATAATTAATATTTTAATGGGGATCCTAAGTCTAAACTTAGGAAAATTAAAATATTAATGGGTATTAATATAAAACTGAGTGAGAATGTTCTAAATGACATGGATCAAACCAAATCTAATCTTAGCCGTTGATTAGAGACTTAATCTCGGCCGTTGAAGACTCAATAGGAAAAGTATAAGATGAGGCTTGAGGGTCAGTTGGAGATACACCAAGATTGATCAGTGAGTTCGATTTTCTGGAGCGAGGTTTGCTGAGAAAATTCAAACAAGTGATCTCAGTTGCAGCAAGAGGTAATGAGTGCATAGCAGAGAGGCAGAGATAGTGTCGAAGGAACAACGTAGAGATTGAGGAGGCTATGCAGAGCTAGCAGGAGCCATGCAGAGGGCTAGAGTGACTGCGCAGAGGCTTACAGGGCCTGCGTGGGTGACGCAGAAGGCCAAAGAGCCAGTGAAGAGTAGCAGAAGGCTGACGTAGGGGGTTTCAGAGTGACTCAGAGGCTAGGAGGGTTGACGCAGAGCCTCAGAGAAACGTTGGAGAGATTTTCGTGGAGCAGACTTGCTGAATATCTGCTTCCGAATAGAGGTATTACTACCAAATAGATATCTCTGTTGGGTGAGCCAGTTTGGCACCCTAGTTTCACTCAAGAAAGATGCTTAATAATAAAACCCTCAGCTGCACTAGTTTTCCCAAGTTGGGCTTTTTCGGGGACGATTGTCCAAAAATAACGATGTCCCTTGTGTGCTTGTCTCGGTTATTTCAATTGCTGATCTGTATATGAGTTAAGGCTGCATTTGTGTTTATTTTAGTCTAAGTTGCAGGAAACGTTGGAGAAGGGTCCGTCTCTGGTCGGAAATGAGGAAACTTGTACTGTATGGCCTGGAAACTCGTTTTTGGTTGTACTAGCCCATTTCTCGAGGAGGAAACGTGGCCAGTACGGCCGGAAATGAGTTTCCAGGCCGTATGGCGGAGTTTCCTCTTTTAACTTGACTTTTTCTCGAAGTTGCACGAAACGGGGAAACGAGTATGAGTTTTCGAAACGGGCACGGGTATGAAACGCAACCTCCCCAAATTTTGGAAACGGGGAAACGCGAATATATATATATATATATAATATATATATATTATATATTAAATATTATAATAGAATTTAGGACATTTAAGAAATGTTATGTGCAATCATAAAGCATACATGATACATTATAATTTATTACATTTAAACATTATGATTAAATTTAGAAGCCACTTTAGTCGCCCAATAAAAAAATAGAAAACAAAATTAAAAAAAACATAAGAAAAAGTCAATTTGCATGAGGAAACTCCACCATACGGCCCAGAAACTCGTTTCCGGCCGTACTGGCCATGTGTCCTCCTCGAGAAATGGGCCAATACGGTCAGAAACGAGTTTCCGGGCCGTACGGTATGAGTTTCTCTGTTTTCGTTTTGTTTTCATCCGGAAACATTTTTTCGCTTCTAATCTTTTGTTGGGTGACTAAAATATCTTATGGATGCTTCTAGATGCCTCCCAAGTTATAAAAAAGAGGATTTTTTTTTGACTGGACCAGCCTAATGTTCAAGCCTATGGCCCTAGTGTTGATATGCAGTTCATGTAATGTTAAGTTCTTAAAGTAAAAGTGACATTCTCCTTTACTTTTCATTTTCATCCTTTTACTTAAATTTTTAACATTACCATGAAATGACTCAGGATGTTTGAGAGTGGTTTCGCCCTCATTGGATTATATATGGAGAAAGTAGAATTTTAGATCTCACTCAAAATCCAACAGACTTATCTGTTTTTCAGGATTTCGAGATTGGGGGGATTGCAATGTTTCCATTGGATTTTGTCATGTACTAGGGTATGGAACTTGTATTTAATTAAGAGAACCAACACCTCTATGTAGGGGAGACTCCCAATAATCAAGAGCACGTAGGGTACTAGGGTATGGAACTTGTATTTAATCAAGAGCACTAAGGTCGTTCCGCTATGTAGGAGGAGACTCCCAATCAAGCACAAGACAAGAAATTAGAAATTCTTGTGTCTGATTTTGGATATTTCTATTTTCATTATGTGATCATTCATGAGTAAATGTGATGTAAATTTAGAGACTTATAGTTTATGCATTGACAATTGACAATTTAATCATAATGTAATAAATTAGAATGTAT